>VDFB02104404.1:0-40497 GCA_007258455.2 Sequoia sempervirens | reverse complement strand
AAAACTCAAGATAAACCCATAAGGGACATTACAATTTGAGATGATTTGTTTCTTGTCTATAAGGAAGCTCTTAGGGAAGGATCACTAGGCAGCAGCATAAATAAAGGTATCATCAAGTTGCTCCTGAAAGAGGGAGACAAAACACTAATCAAGAACTAGAGACCCATAACATTGCTAAATGTGTCATATAAAATTCTTGCAAAAATCATAGCCATGAGATTGGTAGGCATCCTTCCCACATTCATCAACAACACCCAAACTGGGTTCATAAAAGGAAGAAATATACTGGAAAATCTCATCACAAGTTGGGAAGCCATGGAATGGGCAAGACATTCCGGACAGAAGTCTCCTATGCTCCTCCTTGATTTTGAAAAAACATATGATAGGGTGGAATGGTCAATCATAAGAATGACTTTAGAAGCTTTTGGATTCCCCAATGCCTTTTGCATAATGGTAAACACACTATTAAAAGATGCACTAGCACAAGTGGATTTAATGGCTCCCTAACTGAGGAATTCACATTGGAAAGGTCAATTAAGCAAGGTTGCCAATTGGCCCCTGCTCTCTTTGTAATTGCCTCAGATGCTATCCACTACCTACTAAGAGAGGCTATTGTCTCACCAAAAATAAAAGGTTTGACACTTCCTGATCACAACAACCTCTTGAATATTCAGTTTGCAGATGATACCATGATATTTGTGGAATTAGAAGAAGACAACATGGACAGCCTAATCAATAAGCTCAGTTTCTTTTGCAAGGCCTCAGGTGCCAAGGTATCTAATGCTAAATCTATAGTCTTGGGGTGGACAGAGGAACCCCTCTGATTGGTTTGGTGAATATGGTTTTTAATGGGGAGGTCCCCACAAACAAGTAAGATACCTAGGCATTCCTTTTGCAATTAGTCCCAATCTCAAGGACATATGGATGTGGATCAAAGTTAAGATTGAGAAAAAAATTGACAACTGGAATAGGCAATACTTGTCACTGGCAGGAAGAAAGCAAGTGTGCCAGAAGATTTTATCCTCATATAGCCTGTACTTTGCCTCAATTTGGCTATTTAGTGGTTACCAAGTAAATGAACTTCAGAAAAAAATAAGGAAGTTCCTATGGTCGGATGGAAAGAACAAAAAGAAAAAGCACTCAGTCAAATGGGACTAGCGTTGTATAGAAAGAAAACCATGGAGGCCTTGGGCTAAAAGACCCAAGGATTCATGGCATTGCATTGGCAGCAAAATGGGTAATAAAAGCCATAGAAGGCAAGGAGCCATGGAAAGTCCTAGTGAGAAACAATATTCAAATGGGGGTCCCCAGGCAGGCCAAATCTTGGAGACTGCTACCCTTTTGTGACCTACTTATTGGAAAGCACCCAGTGTCCTGTTGGATCTAATGTCTTTAAGAGCTTATGGAAAGCTTGGGAACTAATTAAAAGCAAAGTTACTAATTGTCACTTCTCCAAAGACAACAATAATATAATCTTTACTCACAGATCCATTTGGTGGAATCTGGTGAAACCCCTTGCCCTCTTGCAAGGATGCTCAACCAAAAGTTGGGTACAAAAAGGTATCAAGTCCTTCAATAATATAATCAACAATGGGCAACTAAAAGATTGGATGTCCCTAAGCACTGAATATGACCTGCCTAAGACTAATTGGAGGACATGTTCAATCATAAGGGAAGCATGTAAAGAACTAAAATTCTCTGTTGTTTGCATCCAGAATGATGAACAATACTATGAGCTTAAGTGGATTGATAACTCACCCTTGATTAACATAAAAACAAAAATGATCTACAACACACTAATAAAATCTAACTCCATCAAAGGGCATGGTAACGAATGCTAGGGTGTCAATATCTCAGAGAAGAAATGGCAATGCGTTTTCCAAAGTATTTGGTCTAATGTAATTGAGCCTAAGAAGGCTTGTTTCAGATGGTTACTCACAATACAAAGGTAACCATACAAATACAAGAATTCTGACATTGAATTATGCAACATATGCAAGGTGTCGAAAGTATAACATAATTTCTTTGATTGTCTATATGCAAAAGAAATTTGGTATTTATTTTGTGATAAACTGAAAATCTGGGGTAATTATGAGGATGTCAATTGGAAAATAATTTTAATGGGGCTTGACAACAAACTAGATAAAGCTTGCAATATGTTTTGGATGTGTTTTTCTAATGAGATTTTATGGCACATCTGGAAGGAAAGGAATGAGGACAAGTATAAAGGGACTAGGAGGGCGCTTATTGAGTATGCAAAAGGACTCATATTTCACAATGTTGTCTTCCAGGTCATGGTTACAACGGAGATCTCGTGTTATGTGACTTTTTTCCCAAGAGAAGAGAAAATTATGGAAATAACCCTTTAGAATTAAAAGGGAGATGAAAAAATAAAAGGATATTATGATCCTTTTGGTTAAAAGAAAGATTAATAAAGAATATGTATAATACTCTTTAAAAGGGGGGAGAGAATAATTATTAAAAGGCAACCTTTCTGAAAGGGTGTGATGGTTTTGAAACCACCCCTCAAAGCTTATATAAGCATTTATGTGAGACTTGGAAAGACATGGAGAACATTCAAGCATGGTAAAACATTCAAGGTTGGAGACCATTCAAGGAAGAAGAAAGTGGTTTGGTGAGCTATGGGCATTGGAGAAGGGAGCACACAAAGTGTGTCCAACTCGAGGTACAGAGTGCACCCGAGATTGTACTGACCAGGGCTATTATGCATGTTGTAGTTGTTATGAAACATGTTGTATACATGTTGAGCAATTACTCTGGAGCATGTTGCATACATGTTGAGTAGTTACTTTAGAGCATGTTGTATACATGTTGAGTAATTATTCTGGAGCATGGTGTGCACTTTTGTTGAGCATTGTTCTGTTGAACCAGCACTTGTGTGGAGCACAATAGTGTGTTGTGTTCCGAAAGAAATTGTTTCCTCCTAGATTGTTCCATAGCAAGAGCCAATACCACTTATATCTTCTTGGGGTGAGAATGGCCTTTCGAAGACCTATGGTTCAGATAAGTACTAAACTCAATTCCAAGATATTTTTAATTATAAATGAGATGGAGTTGATTTAACTAGATTCTTTAATGATGTTATTCATTCTCTTTTAACCATATCTATATTGTTGAATGCCAATTTATGTATTATTGATGATGTTTTATGTGCTTAAATCTTTAACTAGATAACACTGATTAATTAGCATTTTATGCATTTGTATCTAATTTATAGAAATAATTTATAATCTATAAACTTAATTAATAACATTAATAAATCCGTTGCCAAATATATATTAAAATTATCCAATTTTATACTTGGAGAAAAGTAGCATTACATCTCCAAAGGCAAATTCTTGAAGCTACTGAGGGATGGTATTGTGCAGGTGAACAAAAATGAAGTCAAATATGGTCATACTTGGCAACGAGGTCAACCTAATGCTTCCATATTCATGAGGGCCCTAGAAGAAATTCAAAAAGAATTCAATGAAAAGGCTGAGGAAAAGAAGAAAAACAAAGAACAGAGGGACCCAGATTTTACACCAACGAGGACTGCATGTTGAAGAAGTCAAGTCAAATGATGAATTAGTGGCTACTGTAACATTACTCAGTTGGAGGGACCTGGAATCCTACAATGAGCAAGAACTTCTAAAGTGGACAGCAGGAGGTTGAAATGATTACAACATGTAATGAATCTAATAGCAATTTTGTATATCTATAGCAGACAATGCGGATACAATATAACTCTAAATCCAATAGTTCATATGTATAGTTGTAAATCCAATAAGCACATAGGTATCTCTATAACAAAGTTCTGAGACTCGGACTCAACATGGACTTGACAAGGGTGACTCGACTCGGAACTCAAGACTCGGCACCTAGACTCGACGCAAACTCAGCAAAGTGAAAAACCCAAGAAATTTAGAGATTTTTGAGGATTTAATTTAAAACTTGTTTCATGCACCCTTTGTTAAATAAACCTTAAAGACACAATAACATCATCAAATAGAAGCTAATTTGATCACATACACAAGTATACATAGATCACATAAGTATAAACTATACACGCAAATTGTAGCTGAGCTGGCGAAGGAAATAGCACACTCGCCCGGACTCGCCCAAAATCATCGGGACTCGACCGAGCCCGAGTTCGAGCCCCCTCGACTCAACAGAGGTGACTCGACCCAAGACTCACCAAGTCCACACGAGTCCCAGAACTATGCTCTATAATGTCCAAAAGTACATATGTATATACTATAAAGCTATAGCTATGTAAAGAAAACAATGGAAAGTTGCAAGTAGGATAGTAGCAGAAAAAGCCAGACATATAAGCAGCAGATAATGTAGATACAATACATATTACTGTGAAGGTCCTATTTTGTAACTGTGAAGGTCCATTTTGTGACTAAACTATCATTAATACAAAAAAAGAAGGAATAAAAATTTGATGAAGTCGAATCTAAAATTGAAAGTCAAGCATTTTTTTTTAAGTTTGGATGAGTCTTGAAGCTTAATTAAAAGCAATCAAATTAAGAAAAATAGCAATGTCCTATGAAGGTTTGTGTGGTTTCAAAGGCTTTAATTTGGGTTGGGTAGCAAGGGCTCCACCCCTCGACCCTGCCCTATATCACAAAAGGGAGTGTGCCTACACCTCAACCCCACTAGGAATGTTGCCCCCAAACCCCCATAAGGGACACTACCCCTTGACTCCACTGGAGACGTTGCCTCCTAGATCTTGTGAGGAGCATTGCCCCTCGACCATGCTAGGTGCTGCCACTCTAGATCCATTTTTATTTTCTTTCTATATTACTATGCTATTAAAATGCCTATAAATTAAAAAGTGGTAGGTTTTTTTTCTAATACAGTTTTTGATAATCCAATTTTTCCCGATTTTTTGAAAAAATCTTATACTTTTGGTTTGTCAATTTTTTCCCCCAAAATATTTCTGCTGCTATGATACATACAATACATCTATGTTGCACAAGGAATCGTTTTCAACCTCAAAAAAATTTAGAAACGAAAATATATCGGTAACATGTTTGGAACTAATCCAAAATAGATTAGTTTAAGTTAGTTGACTTAGATAACACAACTCCTAATCAATTCTCTTGAAGAGACGCCTATTCAAAGACACCCTTAAGACTCAATTTTGTAAGAAAAACATTTGAAAAAGAGTTGCAAGGTAAATTGACAGGGAAGAATGGAAACAAAAGTAATCTAAGTAATCCAGTCTCAGGAAACTTATGTCATCATGAAAAGCAGCTACTGGCAGCAGAGTTGTACCCGGTGGAAATCACATAGTTATAAAGAGATCCATACCCTAATCACTACACATATCTTGTATCAAAAACACATAGCTGTCTCAAAGACACATGTCGAGACATTCCTAGACATCAAGAGACTTTAGATAAAGTTTCTTAGTGTCTTCATAAGTCTCTTGGAAACATCCCTTGAAATTTGGGAAACTTCTTACAAAAGTTTCTTATATATATTATATAAGATACATTGTTTTTTTCCCTTGATATCTAATTGACATGGCATAACAGAACTAAAGAAATACTCTAAGAGTTGTAACTTACTACTTCTGTATTAAAGTAAACAAGTTTTTTCAAAGCAGAAGAAATTTTATCAAGATAAAAATAAAAAAGGCTTTATATATCTCTGTAGATTGAAGTTTTATCAATTGATTGAAACGGAAAAGAGAGATACTCCATGATAATGATAATAATCATCGACCAAGACCCCTATACTATGTTTTAAAATGACGCTGTTCCCATCCTTGTCCGTTTCTCCCATCTCATGATGACCATTTATGTCATGATGGTGATTATCAAATATTAGTGTAATAAGTTTTGCTTCT
The DNA here is from genome assembly GCA_007258455.2 of Sequoia sempervirens. NCBI lineage: Eukaryota > Viridiplantae > Streptophyta > Pinopsida > Cupressales > Cupressaceae > Sequoia > Sequoia sempervirens. Next base: position 34,634 of record VDFB02104404.1, on the reverse strand, counting down.
GTTGATATCTATTTATGTACTTTAAGATGAAACCTTTTTTTTAAGTACGTTACATTTTAAATTTGCAGTCATTATCTAGATATTTTTCCTTAATTTAAATATTACCACTATATTGGAATTTTCTTTATTGTTTGTTGTCTCCCATTTTTTTTGTGGCATGCAATTACCTGTCTCCATCTTCTGTACCAGTCCCAATCACCATCTTATGGTAACTATGGGAAATCAGCATACTGGTTTTGTCAGGGCCAAAACTGTCACCATAGATGAAAGGTTCACAGGAACAAATTCATACGCATTCAAAACAGTATCATATCTGACAAATTAGCATTGTCCATTGGATCAAGGGAATCTAAGGTATTTAGAATTCAAGTGTTTTGGCTTTTGGAGACTGTTGAACTTTTCTCTGAAGCAATTTTGTAACTTTTGTATTCTAATACACCCATTGGGCCATTATAATGGGGATTTTTCGCACTATTTGGTTGAATTGAAATTGTGTTGCTTTAATAGAGGACTCATAGAGAAGTTGAAGTGTAATTGGCAAACGCTGAGACTAGTAACAGAGCTTGTGTAAGCGTTTTGAAATTTCATGTATGTAAAAGATTTTTGTTAAGGCATCAAGAAGGCAGTAAACCTTGTAATATCTCAAGGAGTTAGCAGTATGACAACGAGATAATAAAGTAATAAATGTTATATTAATGGTCATTTAGTAATATCTAGTTTATTAGGTAGTTCCTATATTCTCAATTAGTTAACTTTGAATCTTTCTTGTTAGTTATTTAGAAGTTTCTATTTTGTTTTTCAGTATCTCTCTATATAAAGAGACTACATCTCTTGTTGTAATTATCCAATAATCAATCAATGAATTTTCATAACATGGTATCAGAGCTTAGGCAGATTTTAGCAAATTTTTTGTAATTCGTAGCTTTTTTACCTGGAATTTTTTTCCAGAAGTTTTTCGATTTTTAATGAAAAATCGAAGGTCTGTGTTCAAACTCACGGGTTCATTTTTTGCAGGCGATTTTGCAAGTTCTTGGTTCCTTTTCTGCAAATCATGCCACACATCTAGGTGCTTGTTTTGGCCATAGTTGAAAAACTCGGACTCGGCAATAACTCGGCAGACCCAAAAATTTTAAAAACTCGGGACTCGGCAAAAACTCGGGGAAAAACTCGGCAATAACTCGGCAAATTTATCGAACATTTGAAAATACACAATTTTTTAAAATATTCTTAAAAACCACACATATAAACTGAATTTTTAGAACATATTACTGATTTCATCATATATAAATCAAAATTAGAGTTTAATACATATCAATCATCAATGTATTTACTGATTTCATCATCTATAAATCAAAATTAGAGTTTAAAACCTTAATACGTATCAATCATCAATGTATCATAGACCAAAAAACAAGTTCGACTTCTCAATACATATCAACTTCAAGTTTCAGTATCAATAAAAATTATCTATCCTAAATTTCTTCTACGACTGAAACTCAAAAGTTTTTGTCGCTGCTGTGTGGGTGGTACTGAAGTAGATGGTATAGGTGCAATGTCCTCAATAGAAGCCTCAACAGGTGCCCCAACAGGTGCCCCAACAAGTGCCTCATCCATAGGGATAGGATCAAATTGTGTGTGTGAAGAAACAGCCTCTATTGGTTGACCAAGCTCGCCTTCTTCCTCCTCATAGGCTGCCACCTCTGCTTCCCATTCAGCTGCATCTGCCTCCCTCTCCATCTCAGCGAACTCATCATCACTTATCCATGGTTCCACATTGACCTCATCAGGCTCAGCAACCCAATCTGAGTATGGATCAATGTCATCAAGGTCAAGTGCTTCATGTGAACTCAACCCTTGTACCTTCTTCTCATGCAACCGAAGGTTGTAGCGCACGTAGACAAGGTCATTCAAGCGCTTTTGAGTCAACCGATTGCGCTTCTTTGTATGAATGGCCTCAAAGACACTCCAGTTGCGCTCACAACCAGATGCACTACAAGGCTGAGATAAAATACGAATGGCAACCTTTTGAAGATTAGGCGTTGTGGCACCATAATCTTCCCACCACAAATCTGCAATGATAACCATTTATAACTTAGTAAGGATTTAATAAACTTAATCATTAACATAATGTCATAAATAGTAAAATAATATTAAACTGAAACACATAAATTTGTTACCTGGCTGTAGAGTGTCTCTCCTACGAATGCAATCCTTGGAAGAAAACAATGGCCCTTCGGCCCTCTTATAGCTCTGTATCTCATCAAGTATGAGATCTCGAAGGTCATCACTACTAACCAATCTTTCAATACATGTATTGAGGCCAACTCTAACCTCTGTATCTGCTCTGAAAGTAGGAGAGAAATAAAACTTGGGGTTCAAAAAGTAGGCAGCAGCATGAATATGTTGGTGGAGTTGTCGGTTCCACCTCCGATCTATTATGCGCCATATGGGTTCATATTTGGTCTTGTTTGACCCATATAAATGTTGAATTGCCTCTTTGGCCTTATCCATGGCCTCATATAGATACCCCATGGGGCTTTTATCCCCATCCACCAATCGTAGAACTCTAACCAACGGTTCTGACACCTAAAATATAAAAAAATTAACAAAATCAGCAAGCTATAATATTATAAAGAAATAAAATAAATCATCAATAAATGTTTGAAAACTTACTTTGATGATCTCCTCCATTTGTTTGGCAAATCTATCATCAAAAATGGTCTTCTTGACCTTATCTGCTTCAGGCTTCTTGGAATAAGGACTCTCAAGCCATTTTTCACTCACAAACATGCGCTTGAGGTTGGGCAATGTAGCTAAAATGCTCTGCAAGGTGAGGAAATTGGTGGCAAAGCGTGTGACTCCTGATCGCACAAGATCCTTACCATCAGTGTGCTCTCTCATGAGACTTAGGACCCATGTGTGATTGTAGATGTACTTTGTGATATTCCTTCCATCTTCAACCACATTCTTCACCCAACTTATTTTCCCTATGTCCTCAAGGAGCAAGTCAAGACAGTGGGCAGCACAAGGGCTCCAAAATAATGTAGGATGCCTTGCCATTAGAAGTTTACCGGCTGCCACATATGCAGCTGCATTGTCGGTCACAATTTGAATTACATTTTGAACTCCCACCTCCATCACCACCTCATCCAACATATTGCACAAGGTCTCTGCATTTTTTGTTTCATTGGAGGCATCAACTGATTTTAGAAATACCAATTGTCCCCCTGAAGCCACTAGAAAGTTGATGAGTGTCCTATTTCTGCCATCTGTCCACCCATCAGATATAATGGTGCAACCATTCTTTTCCCAATTTCTCCTCTGTTCCTCCACTAGGTTGTGTGTGTTTTGGACCTCATTCTGCAATAATGGCCCACTCAACTCATAACAACTTGGGGCCTTGAACCCCTTACCTGCCACAGTCAATGCAGTGACCAACTCTTCCCAATAAGGACTAGAAGCAACATTGAATGGAATATTGTTGTAGTACCAAAATTTAGCACATGCCAACTTTGCCTCATTTTGCAAGTCTCTATTCCAAGAAGTACCTTCCAATGAAGGTTGTGCACCAGGAGTATTACGTGGAACAAAAAAACCAGAAGCGATGCTGCCCACACTTCCAGATCCTAATCCTCGTATCCGTGGCCCAAGAGAAGAGCTTCCCATAGCCTTTTGTGACCCTGTAGAACTGAAATCTGCATATGGGGCTGCCATTGCCTGTGCTGCTCTCTTTTTACTTTCTTTCCTTTCGTCATATGTTGCAAGGACTGTTTTGGCCTCCATCTCAACCTCTGCAGGTGCCTCTTTACATGGTTCAACATCTCGACAAACGATTCGTGCAAGGTGGTATTTCAGCCGGTTTATGCCACCGGAATAAGTCTCGAGGCAATGATTGCACATAACCTCTCCTCGTGTTGCACCTGGTGTTCCATGTTTCCAGAAAGGATCTCTTGGTTTGCCACCACCCTTTTTACATGTAGAAGCCATATTCTTTTAGCAAGAGACCTAGCAAAAAAGAGACAAGATAAAATTTAAGAGATAAAAAGTGAAGTTGAATAAATCAGCATGCAGCAGTTGATTTTGAAGAGAAACTATAAACATGAATGATTATCAAATTCATATTCAAATTTCTCTATAGGCTCGAGCATTATCAAAATTTTAAGTTTTAACTGAAGTCTATAAGTATATAAGTTTAAATCATTTTCAAATAATTTAAAAATATAATGTTTACTTGTTATGATAAAAAAAAAATTTAAATGTAAATTTAATTTTTAATAATGTTTTAAATTTAAACATATTATTAAAATTTTAGATATAATTTTAAATTTTAATAATGTTGTTTTCCTTTCAATAAAAATATTTAAATAAGGAATAAATAATTTGAAAAATATTTATTAAAATTTAAACATATTCTTAAAATTTATATAATATAACATATTAAAATTTATTATAAATTTATACAATATAAAATATAAAAAATAAAAATTATTATAAATTTACAACATAAAAATAAATTAACTAAAATTTAAAGAAATTGTTAAAATTTATACAATATTGAACATTGAATATAAAATAATAATTTAATAAATATTATAAATTTTAGAAAAAAAAGAAAAGAATTATTATAGATTTGTTTCATTAATATTTAATAATTTATGATAAATTTGTTTCATTAATATTATAAATTTCAAAAAAAAAATGAAAAGAATTATTGAAATTTAGTAGTTTTTTTCATTAAAATTTAATAGATAAACTTAATAAATTATAATATTAAAAAATAAGAGAAATTGAAAGAAATTTTTACAGTCCATGGTCGCGCGGGTTTACCTGGAGCTGGAAGTGGAACAAAGATTTTGCTTTCGCCGCCGCCGTCGCGTTTTCTCTCTGTCCGCGTCGCGTTTTTTCTCTGTCCGTCGCGTTTTTCCTTTGCCCTTGTTTTTTCACTCCAACCGCCGTCGTTTTTACTCAGCCCTGGCGTTTTTACTTAGCCCTGGTCGCGTGAAATGAATGTATTGAAACTGATTCTCGTTTTCAAAGTGAAAAAATTAGGGTTAAAAAAAAACACGTTTTTTTGGCCGCGTTTTACCAGAAAAAGTCGCGATTTTCTGCGTTATTTGGTGAAAAAATCGCCGCGCGTTTTTGTTAATACCCAGCTGCGAGTTTTTAGGCGATTTACTCGCCCAGCTGGTTGACTCGCCGATTTTGCGAAGTTAATGGCGAGTTTTCAAATATGGTTTTGGCTAGGGTTTTTTGAAGAATTGCGGCTTGCTCTGTTGTTTTTCAGCTGCACGACGGTGCATTTTGTATCCCGGGTTTTTTTTCTTGTGTTTTGCTACAACGGGAATGAAGGTTTTCTGATGTGTTTTTGGGTTTTCTCAATGTGGGAACTCCAACAGACATGTTTCTAGATGTTCCCAAGATAATTCCAGCAAGTTTTTGGTATTTTCATCCACTTTCCAACATTAATCATCTGTTTTGGAGGGTCTTGTGGGTCCCACACAACAGTCACGTAACACCTTGTGTAGAATATTGATATATTTTGGGGGCAAATAAACACTTCTTTTAGTAGAACATTAATCAAAGATGTGAAAAGAAAAATAGTTTGGTAGAAAAAGCCCAAACAATTAGCATTTGAAGAGACAAAATTCGATCTTTAAGTACACCATCATGGTTTAAATGACCATCCAATTTCTAGCAAAGTTTATGGTGGTATTCACATGCTAGCATCCAATGACCACTTTTGAGTAAGCCCACCTCCATAAAGGAGTTACCATTATGTAATTATTAATTAAGTGCTAATTTAATCCATAATATTTGTTGATAGAGGATGACATAGTATTTAGGAATAGTGATGCTAAAGGCCACCAGAAAAAATAATTTCACAGTACTTCAGTGTTTTTCGTGCATACTCGAGGTCATTTCATGCCACTACAATTAGTGTTTAATAAATTAATATCTCGATTATTTTTGGAATGGATCATCACGCTCATGTGAGAGGTTGATTCTGCATTAGAGGCTAACCTAGCATATTTTTATGTTTTGAATACCCAGATAAAGCCCTAAACATGTAAGTGTTCCATGTAGATGATTTTGGCACATCGTGCATATCCTCATCTATAAATACTAGATTTTGACATTATACATTGGAATTTATATAGCATTAACTACAACAAAAAATAAATAAAAAATTGTGCATTTGTCAAGTTCTTTTCTTATTTCTGCATTAAAATTTTAATTTTATATATTTCTATATTTTTTTAAGCTGCCCATTTCCTTTTCTGTGTTTCATACAACTTAATAATACATATTCATAATATAGAACTTTCTTCAAGTTTTCAAGTTCTGAGTTTCGTGTAAGGGTAAGGTCTTTTTGTTCATCTTCCATATTTCGAGATCTATTTCTGCATCATACAGGCAGAGATAGGTAGGCTCTTTACTTCAGTATGAAAGAGAAAAATGAAAAGGAAGCATGAACATGTACTGTTGAATCAGTGAAGTATTGCATTGCTTCTAGCATGTACACAACTTAATCATCATACTTTTAAATATTAATACTCTAAGAAGTAGAAACTAGAAGAGCAAAAAAGTTCTTACAAATAACTAAGAATCTAGAAAAAATCATGGCATCTGAACACTAATGGCTCTTTCAGTAAGAAAATGAATGCAAGTCAAGAAAATTAAAAATGGGAGTGTAACCGGATGATCCTAGCTATACAATGAGTTTCTTTCCTTCTCGCCATATGCTTGCAAACTTAAAAAGAGCTTCCCCAATCCTACAACATCATGTGGGCTAAGTAATTGAACTCTTTCCTCGTTCATGCCTAAAAGAACTTAACTCAATCCTATATCTTTTCGTGAGTTACAAGAAAGCCTCAAAAAGATTGACTTGTAGCCAAACATTTTCAGATGAAAGAATAATATCAATCATTTTTCTTTTAAATCAATTGTACTCTTCAGACACATATTCAAAATCTTATAACCACAAGGAAACCTTATATAAATACAATCTTTACCATGTACATTGTCGTACGCAATCAACTAAATCTTCTCTATACACATTCCGAGCTTCTTTCAGGCGCTTCAAATGTTCTACAGAACTTTTCTCTGCTCTGATCTGCTTATCTGTATCATCCAAGAGAGAGATTGACTGTGACTGATGTGACATGTAATGTGATGCCTGCATCCATGGAAATTGTGTCTCAGTTAATTTGCCTATAAATAATGCAACAGATAGAGGAGGGAAGCTGATCATGTATAATGGAAAAGTCTTCTGAAGAAATTCTTAAGATGAAAGACACCTTCTAACTTCTTTTATGATAGAAAAAAATTGATTATTATGGAAAATGCCGGAAACACTAATGAGATATGTAATTTGTAACTTCATTATACAGGCTCAATAAAAAGAAATACAAAATACATTATCAATTAGGATGCAATTTGTAAGTTAATCTAGAAAGACTGAAGATCGTCTTGCAATCAGTTTTAAGCTATTGGCATTACTTGATCCATCAGTAAAGAAATATGTAAGATCATTCTATTCAATTGTTACAGGCACTGTCTTCTGAATCATCATATTGAGGTCCTTAGTGAACTCCAAGATGACCCAATGTGTCATCTACTTTTTATTCTCCACCTTGCACACTCTTTTCTCACCATGTCTGATCTGAATTGTCTAATTTGATCAATCTACAATATTAAAAGTTTGCTCAGACATACATGCAGGCCTAGTGAAGAACACAATGACAATGGAAAATCTGATTAAGGCATAGGCCCTATAAAGCTGATTACAAGTAAATTGTGAATGACTGATGAGCACATAAAGAATTAAGATTCCCATCAACATAAGTCTAACAGTCATTTTAGATGCCATTTAGGTTATTGGTTAAGGACTCCTGCTAGACTTTGGAGTTTTTCCAACTTTCAGTATCAGACTTCTCCAGATTAATTGTATGAAGCCCTTTCGGTTCTGCTTCTCTCCAGATATTCATTGTCATTATTTAATAATTCTGTAATAGTACTTCATCAGGTCATTAAAGACGATTGCTATGAGCATCACTTAGCTCTTTTGGTGAGCTGTATGCATTCATTACAACTTTCCCAAGGGTTACCCACCCAACTTCGATTGTGCTTCTTTCTTCAGGGCACAAGAACAAATTACAGGGAACTAGCTTTCTTTAAAGCTCATCATCAGGAGCATCTCTTGATACAACAAGTTTGCTTCCTTCATGGCAAAGACCAAGGTTCACTAGAGATAAATATTTCCTCATTATTAGGCATAATTTGGCTTAGTGGTTTTCAGTATTTTTGTCATGCCCCAAATTTTACACAACTAAACAATACACAACCACCAAATTTTTTTGAACAAATGCAAATAAACACTAATAATTACTAACCACACACGAACATGATAACATACTAATGATAAGGTTAGTATTAAATATCCTTAATGATATTGATTCTAATAACATTCATATTAGTATTATATTTACCTTTATTCCTTATCATTCCCTTTCAGTATTTATATTCACTAACATCATTAACATTGACACTATTATTTTCTTGATAAGTAAAGATTATAATTTAGAGGTGGCGAAACTGAGCGCAAGGGGTTGAAGGCTGGTACAGCGGCGTACGAACGCGGACGTGGTGTTCCTCGGTGGGGGAGACGGTGCGCTCCCCCACGCAGGTTTGTGCTTGCATGGGTACCCTCTTTGCCTCCTTGGTTTTATTATTGCTTCTTGCTTTCCTCATGTGCCCAGTTCGCTTGTGTTTTCTCTATGTTAGGATCTCTTCATAGCCTGCCTTTGGGTGTTTTTCTAGTTTGGCTCCTCCCTCCATAAAATGGAGGGAGGTGCGGCCGATGCCGACCCCAACCCAAATGATAAATTTGTTAACGGTTTTAATAACGTCCCCAACTCTGTGCCCAAGTCGTTTAAGGAGGCTTTGGCAGATGGTAGCTCTGTGATTCCAATGGGAGCAAAGTTCTTCGTCGAGGAAACGGGTGAGGATGGAACACAGGAAGGTAAGTTGCCTGATGCCTCTCCCAATGATCTTGTCATCGCTCCAAATGCAGAGTTAAAAAGTGTAATTTCGAATGAAAGAACTAGGTTAAAAGATTCTGCAATTTTTTTTGCTGCCGTGGATTTAGACACGATCCCGACAAGGAAATTTATAGACACTTGGTTTAATAAAATTTGGGCAAACAAATTTGGGGTTCAAGTTAGGTTTTGCAGATTGATTCAAAGGGGCTTATTTATCATTTTTCTAGCAAATAATGCGATGCAAAAGAGAATTCTAGAGAAACCATATTGAAATGTGGGTGGCTGTACATTTAGGGCCCTCAGTTGGACGCCGGCAGCCATAGCGGATGAAATACTCGCTCTTTCCTGCCCGAGATGGGTAGTGTTGAAAAATTTGCAACCTGAGTTTTGGAGAATTATTCCCCAAATTTTGGTGCCTATCGGCTCTGTGATTCACATTGATGAGGCTAGGGCTACCCTGCCGCATCTAGACGCGCGGGCCCTGGTTTCCTTAAACCCAAGTATAGACTTGCCTGAGAATATAGTGATTAAAGAAGACGACTCTGTTTTTGTCTGCCCTCTTGAGATCCTTGGGGGTATAAACGCGTGCTTTCTATGCCGCAAAGGTGGTCATTTTAGGAAAAATTGCCCTCTCATTAAAGGGAGGGTGAATAGAGGCAATGGACGCAAACCCCCTGAGCCTAAAAATGCTAACCCTCACTCTCATGTTGAAACTCAAAATGAGACCGGGGCCTTCCCTGACACAGAGCAACAAGCGAATGGGTTAGTGGAAGCCAGAGTAGCCTTATCGGCGGACATACCAGCAAATGAGCCTCCACCAAGTGGGGGTGGTTTTGTTTCTCCCGTTACTTCCTCAGGGTTTGAAATGTCTGCACGGAGCGGGAGTATTCAAGACCACATTGTCAAGGATTCTCAGGAGAATCCGCTTTATTGTAACTCCTTTGCCGCTCTTTCACAAGACGGCGGAAACAAGGTTTGCCCCTTGGCGGAAGGTGTCGAATTGATTAACACCTCTCTTGCCCATCACCTCTCTAAGAACCCTGAAATTGTTGAGAGGTTAAATGCTCAACAACTTGCAATGAGGGATATAAGACAGAGAATTGAAAAAACTTTAGCCTCCAGATTTGAGCCTAATAGTCAGCGTAATGAAACGCTTGTCAAGTTCAGAAAAAATTCAAATAATTTCAGTCTCAATTTTGCTGAATTTGTTGGGGATGAGACTAGGGATGGTAATTTTCCAATGAACGGCGTGAATACCGAGCTGGTGGTGACAGGAAACTTAAAGGGGGGAATTTCTCCTAAAACCCTTGCTAGTTCCGAAGAGAAAATCCCTGCCCAAAATCAAGAGGTTACAGATGGCATATGTGAGAAATCTCCGGGCAGTGAGTGGGTTGAAGAACCCCATTTTGGCCTTAACGTTGAGATGGTACCCCCTAGGCTGACTGAGTCATCAGCAGTTGAGGATGCTTCCGTCGGTCATGAACAAAATACTATCCCCAGCCTGACCCCTAGCAAATCCTTGCCAGCTAACACCCTTGATGTTGTTGCAAAAATTGAAAGCAATGGAAGCAATACCTCTCTTTTGATCCATTCTGAGACTAAAGCTAATGAGGAAAATACTAATATAAATAAGTTAGAAACCAAAAGTAACATGGAGCCAGCCACTACTGAAGGGTGCAATTCTGAGGGTGGTGTCACCAAGGGACAGGACCCTCCCCCCGTAAAAGCAAAGAATGGCCCAGGAAGGCCAAGGAAGTATAACAACCCTAGGGGTGGTAGTAAGAAAATAGTAGTAACCAAAACCAAAAGAAAGAAGATTAGCACTATTCTCCAATCCCCGATAACGAAAAAGCTTGAAATTGAAGACAAACTGCCTAAATATTTCGAGCAGTTTCAAGGTGAGCAAGGTGGTATCACGATGACCTCTGAAAATGATGCTTAACTGTGCTTCGTGGAATGTCAGGGGGCTGGAGTCACCTGACAGAAAATACATTGTAAGGAGGTTTCTGAACCTTGTGAAAAAGAGAGATTTTGTGCTCCTCCAAGAAACCAAGGCAACGGGGTTTACATTGGAAACAAATCTCAGGTTCATCTGGAATAGCGCCAAGGCCTTTTCCACCACCCATGAAAGGGGGAGGGGGGGGCGGCCATTCTGGTTTCTACCCATTGGGCTCAATTCATCACAGGGAGTGATTCTTCCCCCTGTAATAAGGTGGTGTGGGTAGCCCTCGAAAGAGACGGCTTCTCTTTTGGCATTTGTTCAGTTTATGCGTCCAATGACCACAGGGAGACATGCAATCTCTGGCAATGGCTCCCTGAGCTGCAAAACATTCCCTGGATTATAGGAGGAGACTTCAATATGGTTGAACAAAGTGAGGATAAGTGGGGAGGAGCTGATATGGCTTGGAAAGGCAACGAAAAACACTTCTGGCTGAGGTGTAAAAGCAAGCTTCGACTGTCAGATCCCATGGAAGGTTGTAAAAAGCAGTGTAAAGGGGTTTGGTACACTTGGTGTAATGCCCAGAAGGCTGGGGGTAGGATTAATTGTAGACTTGACAGATTTTATGCAAACAAAGATGCCTTCAATTTTTGCCCCCATGAAGATGGTAACAAGGTACAAGTGTACCCTTATACCCTCTTCGATCACCATCCCATCAATGCAATTATAAACTACTGTCACAACCCATCTCTGGGGACAAGAAAAGATGGCAATTTTATGCTAAACACTCAACTCTTAAAGGATGCTGATTGCCAAGAGGCTATTGCATCCCTCAGAGAAATCAACAAGTGGATGTTGAAAGATTCTTCAGCCATTGAGAGATGGAATGCTAATGTTAAAGGATGGAGGTCCCTTTTCAAAATAATTGGGAAAAAGAGGGCTCTTGACAGCAGGAAAGAAGAGAAAGACATGCAAGACCGGCTCTTAGAAGCTGAAACTAATTTGCAAGCTAATCCCTCTAGTGCTAAATTGTGTGAGGAGCTTATCCTTGCAAAAGACAATCTAAGAAAGGTTCAAGCTCACAAAGTTAAGGGGCAGAAGGTCAGGACAAAACTAAACTGGCTCAATTGTGGAGACAAGGGCTCTAAATTTTTCTTCAATTATCTCAAAGAGAAGAAACTAAAAGAGCAGGTCAGCCATATTTGGGATGGTACCCAGCTTTGCAGCTCGCAGGAAGAGGTTTTAGCTCAATTCCAATCATTCTTCAATGAGCTGTTCACTTCAGAATGCAAGAATGGCCAAGGAAGTTGGGCCAGATCTCTTATTAAAAGCATCATTCCGGTGAAAATCGAAGGGGAAGACTGTGCTAAGTTAGAAGCTGATTTAACAAAAAGTGAGATTGCAAATGCAATCTCAGCTATGAGCAATGACAATCCCCTGGTTGGGACGGTCTTCCTGTGGAGTTCTACAAAGAATTCTCTGACTGGGTGTGCGATGATCTTCTTCAGGTTTACAAGGAGGCCCTTGATAAAGGTTCGTTGGGGGAAGACATAAACAAAGGAATCATAAAACTTCTCCCAAAGGGTGGGGACAAAACTCTTGTTAAGAATTGGCGACCCATAACCTTGCTGAATGTGTCTTATAAAGTGCTTGCCAAGGTTATTGCTTTGAGGTTGGTTAATATCCTGCCCAAATTTATCAACAATACTCAAACAGGCTTTATAAAAGGAAGATTCATTCTTGAGAATCTCATTACTAGTTGGGAAGCCTTGGAGTGGGCCAAGAAATCCAATCAGAATGCTACAATGCTCCTCCTGGACTTTGAAAAAGCGTATGACAGCGTGGAGTGGGTGTTTCTAAGGACAGTCCTTCAAGCCTTCGGTTTCCCCAACAAATTTTGTGATATGATTGACACTTTGCTGAAGGATGCCACTACGCAAATTGATATCAATGGCATGCTAACTGAGAAGATCCCGTTAGAGAGATCTATCCGGCAAGGCTGCCCCCTGGCTCCTGCGCTTTTTGTCATAGCCTCAGATGCTCTCTTCTATCTCTTAAGGGATAACACTTTTTCCCCCAAAATACGAGGGATTTGTCTCCTAGATCAGAACGAGCTAATTAATGTTCAGTTTGCTAATGACACCTCCATTTTTGTGGACCTTGAGCAAAGCAATCTGGAGTCCTTGATGAAGAAACTTGACCTCTTCTGTCAGGCTTCTGGAGCTAGACTCTTCAGATCTAAATCTACCTTCCTGGGATGGAAGGAAGAGCCCCCAGATTGGCTGGTGAGACATGGTTTTCAATGGGGGGGTCCCACTTGTTAATGATATGCCAGCTTCAGTCGTTCCTTCCAGCTCAGCTCTATTGAATGAAGCATAAAATTAAATGATAGCCTGTCGGCTATTTAATTTGTGGTCTCATATTTATGTGGAGGCTCAAATGTCTTGAGGCCGACCTATCTTACATTCTTTATGATTATATTGAGGCCGACATTCTTTATGATTGTATTCTGGCCGACATTATTGATGACTTGTAATTAATATTTACTTTGGCCGACCTTATGATATGAAGAGGTGCGACCTCTCTAAGTTGGATATATATACAAGATCATTCGTCCATTGTAAATCTATCCGAGATTCAGTTCGGTTATTCATATAGAAGAATGCGAAGATCGTCTTGTGGGCATTATCATCAAAGGGCGAAGAACTCAGTCAAGTGCGAATTGCCAAGTGCGAATTCTATCACACATCAGTTCGGTTATTCACACAAGCTCTGTATTATCAAGTGCGAAAATATATTGAGAGACTGCGAATCATTGCGAACTCTGCCATATCGGATCTTTGTCAAAGAGCGAACTCTGTCAAGTACGCAAGGGTGAAGTTCAGTGCAAGCGTGAATACAATGCAAGTGCGAATACATGATTCAAAGCGATCACATGCAGTGCAAGTAGCTCATACAGTGCGAAGCATTATGATAATGCGAATTCATACATAGCAGGTTGAGAACCATTAGTGTTTGTGCATATTGTCAAGTGCTATTTCTGTAGATCTGTTGACAGTAAATTACGGATATTGCCAGGTATGAATTGGCAGACTGTTATCAGTTTTACATATTGTCAGGTGCTGGATATTGGTCTTATGTTAGACCTCATTGTAATGTGTAAAGTTGCCACTGATATTACAAATATAAGAGAGATCTTTGTTGCTGGGTTTTTCTCCCCCAAGAGGAGGGTTTTCCTAGGGTATCTGCTGTGTTATTGTTTCTGATTTTGAATTATTTTCTGTGCATTAAATCTGATCTTTAAATTTAACACCACTAAGCTGGTGAGATACTTGGGGATCCCCTTTGCAGTATCCCCTGATCTCAAGGAAATGTGGAATTGGGTTAAGTTAAAAATTGAGAAGAAGCTAAGCGGATGGAATAGGCAATATCTATCCTTGGCTGGCAGAATTCAGGTGTGTCAAAAGATCTTGTCCTCTTATAGCATTTACTTCGCCTCTGTTTGGTTTTTCAGCAGTTATCAAGTCAATGACATTCAGAAAAAGATCAGGTGTTTCCTGTGGTCGGATGGAAAAGGTAAGAAAAAAAGGCACTCAGTGAGATGGGACTGGTGTTGCCTGAGCAAGTTACATGGAGGTATTGGGCTAAAAGACCTCAGGTTACAAGGGGTTGCCCTAGCGGCCAAATGGATTCTTAAGTCTCTGGAAGGCAGCGAGCCTTGGAAGGTCTTGGTTAGGAACAATATTTCTCAGGCGGTGCCCAAGCAGGCAAAGGTTTGGAGAGGTCTGCCCCTGAGTGACATTCTCCTTAGTAAGCACCGTATGATTCCGGCTGGGTCCATTGTTTTTAAAAGTCTCTGGAAGGCTTGGGAGTTAACCAAACAAAATGTTTCCCTTAAAACTAGTAGCATATCTCTCAAAAATAATCTGAAATGCCTCTCTCACAGTTCCATCTGGTGGAATCTGGAGCATAATGGTAAAGCACTGGCTCTTCTTCAAGGGTGCTCTGCTAAAAATTGGTTCAGGAAAGGCATTATATCCTTTGCTGATATCTTATCTAATGGTAAACTGATTAGCTGGGACATTCTTAGGGAAGGATTTGACTTACCTATGTCCAACGCAAGAACATTCTCTACAATTCTGGAAGCCTGTAGAGATGCAAGTTTTCCCAGAGTTATGGAGGAGGAAAATAATATTGGTAACCTTCTTGCTTGGAAGGATGGGTCAGCTCCTAACAATGTCAAAGCTAAAGCTATTTACAATAGTCTTGTTGATAATGACTCAATCCTTGAACATGTTAACAATGCTGGAACACTGCTCTAATTACAAAAGATTGGCAGAATACTCTTTCACTTGTTTGGCACAATTGTATGGAGCCCAAACAGGCTTGCTTTAGATGGTTGGTTCTCTTACAAAAAATCCCTTTCAAAACTAACTTTGAGGAGATGGATATTTGCAGCTTATGCAGAACGCCGGAAACTGTTAAACACATTCTTTTTGACTGCCTTTATGCTCAGGAAATTTGGAATCTGTTCTGTCATGATTTGAAAATTTGGGATAGGAATGGTAAAATAAACTGGCATGATATTCTGTTTTGTAGCCTTAAAATCAATACTGACTGTAAACTGATCTGGTTTCTAATAACTAATGAAATTCTGTGGCATATATGGAAAGCGAGGAACGATGATAAATTTAAGGGAGTTAAGAGGGCACTTACTGAGTCGGTAAAAAGACTCACCCATGCTAATGTTGCATTGCAGGTCTCGAGGCACATTGCAAGATCAATGGGGAAGTTTATGAGGATAATGGGAGAAGGCCACACATGTCTTAATTTGAAAGAGACAGAGATCTTTAGGAGGGCTTTTGATGAGCTCCAGTGGGCTGTAAACGAAGCCGCAGGACCTGAACACGAGAGAGGACCACTACAACTGAATCCACAGAAAGAAAACGTGGCAAATACAGAATTTGAAGATGGTGGACTCTTTCAGGACAAAGTAGAGGCTCCTAATGAGAGTTCAATTGCTAGCTATGCACAGATATGGTTGTGGTGAATTGTCTTGCTGAAGCTTTTTTTTTTCATTGTGTACTTAGTCTGGCCTATCTTGTAAAATATCAAGTCACAGCTTGGTTTATTGGTTTGTATTTGGAACACTGGTTATTTTTGTGATTCTGCTGTTGTGAAGGTGCTGAATTATAGCGCAGGTTGTGCTATTGTAACGCCTATGTAAAGCTGAAACCAGCTAGCGGACTGCACTAGATGTGCTGTGTAAAAGTTAATGCATTATCTTCAATACAAAAGATTATAATTTATCTTTAATGCTTAACATTAATATTATATCTCTTAATACCACTTTCATTAAATACCCAATTTAATATTAATACCTTTCTCAATATTTATATTTAATACTACCCTTGCTCATATTACTAAAGATAATATCATCAATTTTACTCTTAGTATTATCGTTAGTTAAATATGTTATATTAACATTATCGATTCCAATTTTACTTCTAGTAGAGTTAAGACCTTTATTCAAGGGGTAGTGTATATATATAAATACTTATTATTGCTAATAGTTTTACCAACTATAATTCTACCACTTACTATTTACTAATGCATTTATAATTATTATTCTTGAAAACAAAATTGCTCAACTACTACTTTAATTAGACACTAACAACTTCATATTACTCATAATGTTAATATTAATACCATTCACATTATCTATATTCTTAACCAATGATAATATTATTGTGATTGAAAATCATTACAATAATATTGAGAGTAATAAAGTATTCATTACTCTTTATTTTGACACTTCCTTAAAAGAACTAATAATTGCAACAATTGACCTTCTATGTGAAAACCCAATCGACATTAACCAATGCAAATCAAACTCCAACTAACCGTTACTAGCATAAGTTTATGTCTACAATACTAACTTAAATCATCATCTCCATATTAACTCCTACTCACACCCATAGTATGAAATCACCTAACATAATATAATCCATTTGATGTACATAATACTACCAATAACTGAACATCTCAATCAATGCATACTTACATAGACAAGGAATGGAACCCATCTGGCTACCACAAGAAAACACAACAACCAGTAGTTAGATAGGATTAATTGGTTCACCATATCCATTAACAATCAAAATATGAACATCTTTGATGTATAGGAACAACAATCACTAACATAAAAGATCATAAGATATTGGACATAAACCATCATCGACTCATAGAATCAACAAGACCACAAGAGATGAGGTCTTTACAATTTTGTTAATAGATTCAAATTGATAATGCTTTTACATTCTAGGTTTTCAAAAAAATAACAAGCACAACTCATGTCATTAACATAGAGGAAACCTTGTTGGTGGAGTTTGCATTTTCAAATTGATGCCCAAACTTCAAAGTGCTTGTTCTCACTCATCCAAACTCCAATCGGGATCAAATTCATTTTTACTTTAGCTATTTTGCAGATGCCTACGCAAGTGTGATCTCCCTTTTGAGCTTTGGTAGCAATAGTTTTCAAAATTTGTATTCTTATGAAACTTTGCTGAGCAATTTTCATTTCAGGAACTTCTAGTGCTTTGTTCTTACACATTTGAAATCATTTTTTAGTGCCATTTTTTGCAAGTGCAAGATTTTTTGCATACTTTGCACTGGTACTCACATTTTGTTCTCAATCTACTTCAAAACTGTACTTCCAGCTTATGGACCTTGTTTGTAAACTATAAAATCCAAGAAACACACTAAAGTGCCAAAATTTTATTGGGATCGTGTATTAATTTTTAAACAAACTAATGTAGAGTTCTAGTTTTTTGGGTGGGATTCACCATGATTTTCTTTCTTTTCACCATTTTGTTATAAAAATTGAATCACCAAAACTGTGTGCCAGCAAGAAGGGATCGAGCATCATTGCACATAGCAAAATTTACTACCCTATTGTAATGGCCAACCCCGTTCTGAGTTTTGACTTTAGATTTTTTTGTTTAATGTTTTCAGTTTGGTCAATGATCCGTTATTCGAACTTTTCTCATAACATTGCATGATATATGAAAGTATTTGGAGAGAACACTAATACAGATTTTGCAAACTGTTTCTGAGCTCCATTTCCTCATTAATGAGCAACATACAATGGAATATGGAATATGATCATCAATACACTACAGAACTATGCTTTTTTGCAATCTGATTAATAACAGTGAGTCGTTTACATGTATATAGCTCACATCCTTTGCTTTAACAGAATACATAATGCATTTAATCATTATTTAGTTTACTCAGCAACAAGGACAACAATTACTGAACCAAACCCAACCTGGAACTGCTTATGAATCTGGTGATTGCACTCCGTCTGTGGCATCACAAACAGCTTCCTTGCATTTGACAGGTTGCTAAAGAGTGTTGTTAATCACCTAGCATTGTAATGTAAACTTCAATAGTGCTGATAATGTTTGAAATCTGCTGCCGCACCATAAGAATGACTGAAACTGTGACATGTCAACATTGACTCATTGGAACCAAATTGCATTGTTCTCACTCCGGACTAAGGCACCAATACTCAGTGAATATAAACTCTGTCCAAGACTCCAGCAGCCCTCTACCGGCCTCCAAAAACCAGGAATCTCCACATTTGCAGACCTGTTATATAAGCCATGCCTTCTCAAACTGGCGCTAGTCAGAACAGGGGTGATTTGCTTGAATAAATCACTTGAATTTCTTAATGAGCCTTAAAATGTGTAAGGCTGCTGCTGAGTGTAACTCAGTCCTGGGCACTGCTAAACAGATTATTTTCAGACCTCTTAATTGCCTAAAAACTTAGTTTTCAGTCAAACAAGGGTCTCATACCTGTACGGCCAGAATCTGGACAAAATGCTTAAGGAAATTCAGAGCTAGCATAAATTGGTTGCACCCACAAGAATCAGGGCGCCCAACCAAGACAACTCTAAAAATCCAATACCCACAATCCTCCAATCTGTTATTCAACCTGGGCGAACATTATTGTAGGGCACAGCCTCATAGGGCAATGGTATGGCCAGGAGTAGTAAGACCTAAAAACCACCAGACTAACACTCCAAAAGGGCATCAAAATATATCACCAAACAGTCCCAAAAAGATACACTTCAAAATATCTCATATAACTTCATATTTGAAAACCTGGAAAGATCAAACTCCTGAAAATCAATGGTGATCCCTGATGTAGAATCACTCCCTCCAGCTAGGGTGGATCTCTCACCACCGAAACTAGTGCAAAGATGTGGCTTTCCATCCTCAGCCAGTTGCAAATGATAAACTGAAAACAATCTAGCAAAGTCTCCTTAAATTGTCAAATCCATCCCTACCCAAATGAGAGCCAAAAAGCAAATTAAATAAAAAAGGAGGGAGAAATTAGGCAACCTCCAATTTGAATCATTCTCCCTCCAAAAACCCAACACCCATTCTAGCCTTTTAATAATTTGCTTTATATTTTAAAACATAATCAAATATTCCTCAAGGGGCATCCTTACTCATAAGGAAACTATTTTGCCTTATTCAGCCTTCTAAAACAACGTTAAGTTATCTCATTAGGCACCAAGGTACTTTTCAATGACCCACCTACCCCGCCACTTAAATTATAAAGTTATTTTATAAAAATTACTTAAGTGACTGATAAAAAGAAAATATTATATAATCCAACCGTAGGCTCTCCAATGCCACCATAGAAATAACACTGTTGAGAACACTTTGGGCCTGAGACCAGTTTCCCAAAATAGACTTACTATAAATAGCAACTGCTAAAAATAGTTAGTACTCACCAAATATCAAATTGGCACAAAACATTAAAGCTCATTGAACAACTTCCACACACTACCCAAACAGGAAACCCTATGCTACACTGCCACCAGGACCAATTACTAAATATAGTACTTATTAAAAATAGTGAGTCAAAACCAAACTAGCCCAGAGGAGGACATCGAAAATAAGGACATTACACCTATCTCCTTGGACTCAGTCCTAAACCAACTGATTCTCTATAGAAGGCCGTATGGTCAAATAACAATTACATAGTCTATGGACTAAATAGTCTTACTATTCGTGAGGATATACATCACATGGAGCACACTAAGCGCTCTTATATTGCTTGGACCATAATCCAACAAGTATTTGGAGATCCAATTGTACCTCCATCCTTAGATTGGAGGTTACTGATACAACTATAGAGATTCTACCTTCTCTTGTTGCTTTCACAAAGACCATGACTTATCTAAAGACTTTTGATGACTCTCTTCACTAGGATCATTCATGTCTACAAGATCCACCACACTTAATGGAAAATTTACTAGACATCTCACATCTATTTGTAGAATCTCACATTTGGGATCCTAACAACACTATTGACGACCTTGTTCTCCTCTTTGACAACATCTCTATTGTTGTTTCATCACATTCTTTGGATTTACTAGGATCATTCATGTCTACAAGATCCACCACACTTAATGGAAAATTTACTAGACATCTCACATCTATTTGTAGAATCTCACATTTGGGATCCTAACAACACTATTGACGACCTTGTTCTCCTCTTTGACAACATCTCTATTGTTGTTTCATCACATTCTTTGGATTTAATGAAGGTAAATATAAACCCTCATGTTCTCTCTCGACCTCTACATGCTTCAATGATGATACATCCTATAGTTATACCTAAGTTTACAAATCAAATCCAACCACAATTCAATATAGTAATGGGGAAATCTCTTCACTAGGATCATTCATGTCTACAAGATCCACCACACTTAATGGAAAATTTACTAGACATCTCACATCTATTTGTAGAATCTCACATTTGGGATCCTAACAACACTATTGACGACCTTGTTCTCCTCTTTGACAACATCTCTATTGTTGTTTCATCACATTCTTTGGATTTAATGAAGTAAATATAAACCCTCATGTTCTCTCTCGACCTCTACATGCTTCAATGATGATACATCCTATAGTTATACCTAAGTTTACAAATCAA
Source organism: Sequoia sempervirens (assembly GCA_007258455.2). Lineage (NCBI taxonomy): Eukaryota > Viridiplantae > Streptophyta > Pinopsida > Cupressales > Cupressaceae > Sequoia > Sequoia sempervirens. Next base: position 13,639 of record VDFB02104404.1, on the reverse strand, counting down.
ATCCAACCACAATTCAATATAGTAATGGGGAAATATGAACATTTTCCAAAGACTTTCATCATGTTTCCTCCCATGATTCCATCTCTAGAGTGGGATGTGATGACCTCAACATTTTTTTATATAAAATGTTTACCACTTTCTAATCACTCAGATCCCATGAGGGTGAGATGAGAACATATAATGAGTAAATATGAATATTCACCGCCTTCTAATCACTGAGATCTCGTGAGGGCAAGGTGAGAGCATACAATTGATGAATAATAACTTTTATACATTTTATTTTATTTAAATAATAATGCTTGAAAGACATAGCAATAGATTGCATAAGCAATAGAAATCTTCACAAATATGTTGGAGCTAAATAATATTATTCAAATATGCTAGAATACTTCAATTGAAAGTAGGAAACATACAAATATGCTAATACAAATGAATCAAGTTTGTTACTGCAATATGTTGTGGCTCCATTCTACAAAATACTTGCTAACAAATAAACAAAAATGTCTTTCAGCACAAATGCAACCTCTGAATGAGACTACCCGCAAGAAACCAAAGAGGCTTTGTCCTCCAATCTCCAAATATAAGGGTTTTTGTCCTTGAATTGACTATTGAACACAAGGCCCAAGCTATGACAAGAAAAAATATGAAAACAAAATAGATTCTAAAGGCATCCAAGCACCTCAAGTTATAGCATTAGAACACAAATCCCAACACCCTATATCCCCACAAAATAGCAATTATTAAAATAGACAAGATTCCTCACTCAAAATAGACTCACTTGGCAATGAATGCCAAGCTATAACTCTTCTATAATGACTTGTAATAAAATCTATACCTGTTAGAATTTGTCATGATAAAATTTCCAAACATCCTGGCAGTTACAAACTCTCCTTTATGGAAACCCACACCCCCATACGCTGAAATTAAATATTATTTTATTGATTATTGATTTTATTTTACCAACCCATGACTCCTTTATTAAAATAATTTTCTATCCTTTTCAGGTAAATAAGGGTTGGACCAACACATGCTAAATTACTTAAAAGGGGACATTACATGGAAATTCAGTGTATATACAACATGAGGGCTCTTTCTTAGGGAAATGCATTGTTTGATGCAAGGGGGCCTCCTTCAATACTTGTTACAACTACAAGAGTATCTGCTTCGACATTCTCTATCTTCTATGAGGGGCTTTCATCTATGAGCTTTGCAAGGAGTTAAGGAGGCTATTCATTGTGGGGGCCTACCTAGTCCTTGTTCCTTCCATCTCTCTTTCTTGGGGGTTTTGTTTTTTGTAATGACTGCCCTTTTTCTTTTTTTTTTCTGTTTTTTCTGTTTGCATTTTGTTTGATGATGTTTGTTTGGTATTTCATGTGCCATTCAATGATTCAACATGTGAAATAGAAAGATAACATATATATGCAGAAAATAGCATAGGAGGACTAGTTTGCAATGATAACTTCAGATTGTATTACTCAGAACATATAACAGAAATTTTCAGTCTTTCAAATATTCATCAAACTCAGAAAATTACAATCAGACCTGGTTTTTGAAATGCAACAGCAGCAAATAAGGTCTTTACTTGCAACGTTCTTCACCAATGAAGAAGACGATCAAACCCTATGCAATCCCAGCGCCAAACATCTATCTATCAGCCTCCGCAATGGCAGAAATCAGAACTTGCCATAGCAGATTAGAACTGGAAAATAACCCTCAATCTGGATGGCTAGCTCATTAGGGCGATCAGCTCTATAAAATCGTTGCTTGCTCAATAAATTCATGTTAATACATGCTTGGAGGCGCCTTGAAGAGGAGCATCAATAGGATTAATGCCCACAAAGGAAACTCAAGCCATTGGAGAGTTATGATCAGATAACCAGATTCAGACCCCAGTATGAAAAACTCAGAAAACTCTGAAAACCACCTCAAAATCACTCCAAAATCACACCAAAATGAAACCACACTTCCAAAGCCAAAACCCCAATTCCAAACCTCAAAAATACTCGAATATCTTCACGGTTTTTTGACTGAAACTGCAAACAATGAAGCTCTGAAGTGATCCCTGGGCGGAATCACACCTCAACTAGCTAGGGTAGGTCTTTCACTACCGAAACCAGCTCCTTAATGTAGAGGGTTTTCGTTCTCAACACCAGACTGTAGACCCCTAATGAAAAACCAGCAGCATCCTATTATGCATCCACTTCAACATATGCAAATGAACTCTAAAATGAAGTTTTAAAGGATCCAAGAGAAATTAGGGTGACCACTTTTTGAAAACTCTTTTTTCCCTCCAAGAACCACACCCTTTTCCTTTGCTTTTTAATTTAAAAATCATTTTAAACTTCACTTAAAGCCTCCTTGGGTATCCCCCTTATCCAACATACAAATGTGATTTTGTTGCTTTAAAAACACTTAAGTTCATCAGCTAGGTGCCAAGGTACAATTTTATGTCCCCTTAGACCCTCAACATAAAGTTATAAAATAACTTTATTAAAATATTTCAACAGAGGTAAAACAAGTATTAAATTAATCTAACCTTAGCAACCCAACTAAAATGATACTACTGAAAGTAGCCTAGCCACGACTAGTTTCCACAAATAGACTTACTATTTTTAATAACTACTAAAAATAGTAAAAAAACTGAAAATGCAAATTGGTATGAAAACCGATATGCAAAGCGACTTACTGTAAACAATAAGTGCTAAATTGGGGCCCCTACTAAAAATAGAAAGTCCACCTGAAACTCGGAAAACCTCCACAAAAGGACTGGAATTGAGTTCCCTTACCAACACCATTTAGCTTACAAGAACTCTGGAATAGGCTAAAGGTTATATCCACAGCTCAGAGGCTAGGAGGAGACATTACATTTTTCTCTTTGGGGGCAGAGACAGGGATGGGTATGTGGGCTGGGTTTCTCTATACAATGGAAATTAGCATGGCACTCCTTAGGACCCAATCCTTTTTCTCCCTAATTTACAATTAAGAGAGAGGGCTGGTGTAATATTTTATTACACCTACTTTATTGAGTTTACTTGGAAAATATATTTTATTCCTAGGTAGCTAATCACGACATGTGTCATCCTTCATGGGAAGAAATCATTTGGCATATTCGTCTCAGCAAGCCTTCATTGGTGACAATTACATGCCACCCATGCCTCATCAAGTGGCACCAATGTCTCTACTTGATTGTGTTAGCTCCTCTCTTGATTGATGTCAACTCATTTGCTCTTGGACATGTGTCACCATGACTCATTCATCCAAGAGGGGGGAATATATGCAATATTTTCTTTGAATTGCTAATGAATGGAATAGATACTTCTATTGAATTAAGTCTTTCATTATTTTGAGCAAATAAGTTACATGAATTAGCTCTACGCATTTTGGTTTTGGGTAAATTTAGCTTGGGCAAATCTTATAAAAATGGCATCATACAATCTAGTATAGGCCTCTTCATTTGATTCAATAACAAAAAATAAACAAAATAGTTGGCTTACAACAAAATAAATTCATCCTTGAGAACTGCCTCAAATGTATACAAATCTTCACGGTTCCCAAGATAAAACTACAAAATAGCAAAATTGCAATACATGACATAATGTATTTCATGCATTTCACATCTTCGTATCACAAGGCATTGAATGATTTATAAGTTTCTATTGCATCAACAATAATTGGTACAATGTCTATGTGCTAAAATGTTAAGTAAAATAATCCAAAGATTCCGAACAACTGAAAAACGCATGAAATAATCCAGAATTCTAATGTAGCTTTGATTAATACAAAATCCTCAAATTATTGATGCTTATTTACCTGCTTAAAATTCGGAGCCAGCCCCAAATGATAGAGCAAAATCATGGCATCGAACAACTCTTCTTCCCTTAAAGTACCAGATAACACTCGAGTCAACCTTAGTTCTGCTTTTTTGTTCTGCTGAATTGATTGATATGTAAGACCAGAGTCTGAATGCTCACTTGAACTAGGTTTATCTACAATATCATTATTATAGTTCCTTGTACCACATTCTGGACTAACATGTGCTGCCCTTTCTGGAATAGCATTTCCATGGCTATTGGAACACTTGCTGATAAATTTTACAGGGTTTTTCCCATTGCCCGTGCATGTTGTAGTATTGCCTGAACAACAACAAGGTTTTTGTACAGTAGAATGAGTTACTTTGCTCTCCTCAACCTCCATGCAACCTTCATCCCACTCAATTTCTTTTAGATCTTCAACTTGAAATGGATGAGTTTTAAGAAGATGAGTGAATGTCCCACCCAACCTCGAAAAATCAATACGATGTAAATCTGCTCTTAGAAATAAGCTAACAGGAAAACTTCTTTTTCCTTTCCTGTGAAGAAGTCCTGCACCACTTTCAGTTCTCTCCATTGACCCTTTCATCAAATCACATACATCATCCATACCAAAACCTTCAGATAAGAAACGCAGCAGTACTGTATATACTGAAACAAGCACTGAGTTATTTGAAAGACCTGGTGGAGGCATATTACGATCTGCTCCTCTGTTCTTCAAAATAAGATTCTCCAAAAATCTCCTGAACACCAAACCTGGTGGTTGTGATAGGGATAATGAACTGAAGTGTATCAAAAGTCGGCACAATTGCCATTGCATCTCTTCAACCTGAGAATAAGAACAGTTTCCAAATAATCATTCTTATGACTCGAATAGCAACTCCACAGAATCTATCAAAATATTCAAGCAAATCATCTCATACAGCTAAAAGAATTATTCACATTCCAACATTTATATGTAAGATGTCTGACCTTTGAACACCTCAGAACAATGAGACATACGGCATAGTGAAACACTTAATTTATATGCAAAGCTTTATATTTACATTGAATTGGGAGGATATCAAAACTTCGCTTAGTCACCTTAAAAATGTCCAGTGGGACAGAATTTAACCACAAGCAAACAAAGATCACAATAGTGTGAATTAGGAACTTAAGATAAGTTACCTTGATCCCATTTACATGGCTTTTAAACTGATCAAAGAAGTTAAGATCAAGCATTAGAGCTCATTTTTAAGTTCTATCACTATAGCCAAAAACCTCCATCCATTTGGCTAATAAACCACATTTTTTCATTTGTCTAGCCTTCTGTATTAAAACCTTTGTTTTTTTGTAAAAGCATTCAATGCTAACACACACTCACTTTCTAACCTTGATTGATTGACCTGAAATCAAATTTTCTATGAAAAGATTAGTTTACGTGCTTTTGTGATATTTGCTTGAAAAGAATTCCATGTCTTTTTCCTTCTTTTTCCCGAGCTTTTTCCTCATATGTGATTCATATTTTTGCAAACCTCTCATATTTCATTTTTTTGGAAACATGGCTGTGATGAGTACCACCAAGCCAAGGTTCCAAAAGGAAAATTTCTTGGGGAGAGCATAGCAGCAAAATCTTTTGGGGAGAAAAATTGGCAAACCAAAAGTATAAGTTTTTCTTAAATTGGGGTTTAAATGGGAAAATTTTGGAATTTAAAAAAATGTCAAAAAAGCATAGAAAAAGGGAGAAAACTTGCTGTTTTTGAAATTTAAAGGTATTTCAATAGCATAGAGATATAGAGAGCAGATAAAATTGAGAGTTTAGCCCATCAATTGTGGAATATAGATTTTTGTCATTTATGTTCATATTGCCGATTACATTGCATTGCATAATACATACCTCATAGTACATAAATAATAACTAGATGCTAATAGTTCTCAAAATTTCAATTGCAATCTAAATTGTACAATGTCAACCCAAAAACTAAGTACAAAGTTCCAAAAAATCAATTGTAGCAAATGACTCTTGCTACTACAAAGAGAGTTATACTAGAGATGCACACCCTAATGATGAAGCTCCTAGGTCAAAGCCTCTCCTAAGTCATTAAATCACATCACTATAATAATTGGACTCCTTAAGGAAAGCATAATCATCATCGTCAAGGACATCATTTGCAATCCACTCAAAATATGGATCAATCTTGTTGAGGTCAATTGGTTGGTCATTCTCAATGGTACCTAATTTTGTCCATATACAAATTAGTCTTGGCAAATGAAGGTGAAAGAAAATAGTGATTACAATCATAATTATGAAAGCAAGTATTTCAAAACTCTAACCTTGAGCTTCATTTACTTTAGGCGAAGGTTGTGGTGAACAAACACAAGGTTATTCATCCATTGTGTCAATTTGATGTGTTTCTTGGAATGTATGTGTTCAAAAACACTCCAAGTATGCTCACAAGCAGATGAATTGCATTGTTGGCTCAAAATGCATCTCATCATCCATCTAATATTTTTGGCTTCTTGGGAAAAAAAATCCCACCATTGAACACATTATTTCAAGATGGTTTCATGTAAGATATACTAAAAAGCTTAACATCTTTAATGTACATGCCCTCAACGCAAAGAGATTGTCCAAAGTTTATAAAGTCTACCTAGTTTGAAGGTCTTCTTTCCTTGCATGGAAACCATACTTGAGAAAAATCCCTTTGGTTGCTTGTACATTGGCAACTTTACCATAATTGCCTGAAACTTTTGTGGGGTAGGGAAAATTTTCACCATGCACATGAATAGGCCATATTTGACCTCAAAATCATCTTTGAATGAGGTGCTATGGAACAACATTGGATTCAATTAATATTTAACAGCATGGAGAGGGGAGTGCATCTATAGATCCCATCTCCTATCAATTATGTACAACAATGGTATAATTATGTCCCAATTATATGTACCTGTCCTACTTATTTTCCATCATATCTCTCATCATCTCCTTGGCTCTATCCTTGGCCTCATAAAATATCCAATGGGGGATTTCTCCCCCTCCACTAGTCTTGTAACTTTTACTAGAGGATCTAAAAATTCTACAAACTTGTAGAATAAATGTACTCTACCACTATTATGTCATCCATTTGATTTGTGAATTCAAGATCCATCCACTCATTTGAAATATTCACTTCAAATTCATTTCTGCTGAAAAATTATCTAAAACACAAGGAAGTGCATAGCAAACCTTATCACCCCTAGTCAAACTAGCTCTTTGTCCTCTATGTAGGAGCACATCATACGCAATGCCCTCATGTGATTGTAGATGAACTTAGTGACTATGTGATCCTTTTGCAATACCTTCCTAACTCATTCAAGTTTTCCAATGTTCTCTAGGGTTAGATCAAGGTAGTGTGTCACACAAGGGCTAAAAATAAAGGGATACTTGTCCATCAAGAGTTTCCTAGCAGCAACACAAGCAACAACAGTTTCTATAATAAACTAAACCACATCTAATGGCCCTATATCCACGACCACCTCGTCAAACAATGCAAACATAGATTTAATCCTATCTGATGCATTTACATATTTCAAAAAGATCATGTCAATATCACAAGAGACAAGGAAATTGATGAGAATTTAGTTTCTCCTATTCGTCCACCCATCTAACATTATGATGTATCCAATCTTTTCCCACTCTAATTGATAGTCATTAACAATATCCTTAACATCCTCTATTGTGTCATTGAGCATACCAACCCTCAATGTCTCATAAGACAAGGCTTTAAACCCAGGACATGCAGCTACAATAACATCCATCATACCTTGCCGATATGGAGACCTAGCAACATGGAACAGCAATCTAGAGTAGTAAAAAAATTTGCAATTGCCCTCTTCACATGTTTATGAAATGATAATTGATTATCGTTGTATTAAACAAAGGAGAGGAATACTCCTTATATAATAGATTACAAGACGATGTTTCTCAAAAGAAAATGTCATGAACTAAAACAAAAATAGAAAGTTACCAAAAACTAACAACTAAGATGACCATTAATTATTACAATATTACTTTAATACCCTCCCTTAATGGTCATTCTACTAACTACACCAAGTTCACCCATAATTTGTTGGTCTTTTCGCCATGAATGCATAAAAGGAAGACTCCTACTCAATATGCTCTACAACATGGGCCTTCTGTTGAGACCCTTCCTGGTTGGACTTCTGATCAGCGAACCGCTTCCTATAGTGTTTCTTCATATGACCAATCTTACCACAGTAATGGCATGCGATAGACTTCTTGGAGCAATCCTCTAATTTGCCTTGTCCTTTCTCCTGAGTGGCCTTGCCTTTGCCATTGTCTTTTCCAGTGAACGCTTGTCCAACACTAGGTGTGTCGCTACTGCTCCCAAACTGCTTCTTCCACCTATCATGCTGCAAGAGCTTGTTGCACAGGTCATCAAACTATAGGTCAACATTGGTGGAGGTAATGTTGAGAGTTTTGATGAAGTGCTCGTAGGATCGTGGTAAGCTTTTCAACGTGAAGACCACCATATCCTCTTCTTCCATCTTGCAACCAATGGCCTCCAATTGATCGCAAATGTCTTTGATCTTCATGAGATGATCTTGCAAAGGCATCTTGTCATCCATCATCTGGAGAACAACATATTTTTAAAAAATCCCTACCCTTGTCTAAGGTTTCATGAAGATCCTTCAAGTGTTTCCAAATCGCCGCAGCAATCTTCCCAAATGGTATTTTTGGAAGCATCTCATCGGTGACTAGTAACTTGAGAAGCATAACCGCCTCTCAATTACTTCCATCATATTTGTCCTAGTCCTTTCCCACAGTGGTGGGACGAGCTTCTATACCCAGAACAAGCAAATCTAGACACCGCTACTCGAAAATAGTGAGCATCCTCTGCTTCCAGGTATTATAATTTTTACTATTGAACCTCTAGCTACTTTCCAATATGATATTGGTCAATGACGCCATCCCTCTTGCTTTCCAAAGGCACGAAAAATGAGATAAAAGTCTAATTGCAAAAAAAATGATTTTTCAATCAAACCCTAGATGATCAGTTGGCATAGATCCCAAGGCAATCAACTGTTCCAAATCCCACAATTTTAAAAAAATCATCAAAAAAACAAAGGCTCGATAACCCACGATTTTGTCCAAACATCGAGAAAAAAATGAAGTTCTTCAACTTCAGCCACGAATTTTTGAAAAATCCGTCAAAACTCCACAATATTCAATAGAACGAGCACACAATTTTTGTTGTCAAAAAATCATCAAAAATGCATAAACCTTAGGCACAAATTTCCAAAAAATCATCAAAAACTAGGGCACAAAAAAAAATTCAAAAAAAAGTCAAAAAAACTTGCAGCTTCAAACTCACAATTTTATTACAAAATCGTAAAAAATGGCAAAAAAAACTTCAAAAAATGCAGAGAAATCTTCAGAAAATCTTGATTTTGAGCAAGACCCGCGAGCAAGCAAACCTATCATGTGCAAAAAACGTCCAGAAATCGAAAAAGAATTTGCAAAGTATTAAAAACCCTAGCCACGATTTCTGAGAAGCGCCAGATACAATCGTGTTTTGTCTAAAATGATTTTATGCAAAGATCCAAACTCGTGCGAAAAAATTTCCAAGGTCACGTGCACAATACACAACCTGCAGAATAAATTCACACCAGTCATAAAATACCCGTGTGTGGGAAATAATCCACCCACAAACTTTGCAAAAGAATTGCATAGGAACTCATGCAATTTGCAAATGAATAAACCCTCACGAATAGGCACAAATAAAATCCGTGATTTCTCACACACCAGATGCCACGATCAAAAGCACAAATCGCTCACAAATTTTTCACAGAGAAAACGCGATTTTTAGCTAATAAAAGAAACCCTCAAAATTCAAAATAAAACCCTCAAATTTTTGCTCAAAAAAATCCACAAATTTTGTCACAAAAATTCGCCAAAAACCCTCGATTCCTTTGAAAAAGTTCCTTGCGATTTTTAACAACCGAAAAAACCCACAATTTTAATCAAGCAAAAACTTGTAAAAAAATTCTAAAATTTCTTGGGTAAAAACCACAAACTTTATTGCACAAAAAATTCGCCAAAAAATAACCTCTGCTATGATAACATGAAATGGTAATTGATTATCGTTGTATTAAACAAAGGAGAGGAATACTCTTTATATAATAGATTACAAGACGATGTTTCTAAAAAGAAATAGTCGTGAACTAAAACAAAAACAGAAAGTTACTAAAACCTAACAACTAAGATGACCATTAATTATTACAATATTACTTCAATAGTTTATGGACATTCTTCTTCCAACCTATACTCTCCAAAATGATTTGTGATTCTAATATTCTACAAGGTGCAAAAAGGAATTCATGTTTACTCCACCTAAGTTTGAACCACGTGTTGTAGAAGTAGGTGTTGACTTGGACTCTTTGAAAGACTCTTGTGCAATAGTTGCCTCATCTAAAGGATCTACAAAATTAAAAGTTGCTTTTGTCTTAGTTCTTGTCTTTTTCGCCTTAACACCAAAAATTTCTTAAAGAGTTTGCTTTCCCTCATATGTGACATCTGTTAGGCAAGTAGTGGTGTCATGTCCTGCATCCTTTTCCAAATGTCATTTGAATGTATGCATCCATTAATATCATTCAAACACTAGTTGCATTTGACCTTGGTTGTACCCAAGAATGATGTGCAATGTATCCACACAAAGTCTCTCTGACGTGGCATTATGACTAAATCTATATAAGCATTTGAATTCAATCTTTCATGATGACCAAATCTAGAAAAAATATTTTTTCCAACCAAGTACATTGAACACCCTACAAACATTAGTACTTTACAATAAAAAATGCAAAAGCCCTTCTTTATTCCACTTGAATATCTTGTCAAGGCTGAGGCGCGCTCTACTATGTTCTATTTATTAGCTGTTGTTTTTTGTTTAGAAATTGACTTCTGAGTTCGAAGTATAGAGATGGATTGACAGGGGCCAATTTGCTCCAGCCATTTTTGGTGAGGTTGATACCTAACGGGATAAAAAAAAGTAATATTTTGTAGGTAATGTGAAATGTTATGTCATCAATTAGAGAGGTTTCCTTTTGTCCCACTGAAAATTACTGATGAAATTTACAATTTTTTCAATAGTGATTACTGGATACATCCGTGTATGCTTTCCATAAATAATTGCCTATTGATTGAGTATAGATTTATTTTTTCCATTTAACATGAATCCTAGAAAAAGCTAAGATTTACTTCAGTTCCAATTTGAGTTTTCTTCTATTTGTGCATGCTGAAGAAAACAGTGTTTTTCCTTGCATTCTGCTTTATCTTTTATTCAAGCATGCTATTGCTAGCAAAGAAAATTATACTAGAATGCTACATCATTATTAAATTGGTCAAATACGAACTGACATAGTTATAAAAGTTGACAGTGAATATTTATCAAAGGCTTGTACATATGACCGGTTGTGAACTTCTGAAGAAGAATGAGCTTGTTCTGCTAGGAGACTGATCTATCCCTAACTCTATTATTTTTTCAGAGGCCCTTTGTGTTGAAAACTATTGTCATTGATGTCAAAGGCATATGGTGGCATTTTGGTGGCCCCAAAATAAATTTAATTATTCTAATATTGGTCACCCCACTTTGGAGGAAAATCAAAAAAAAAAATTCATTTATTTTGCAAGGGCCAACCCCTCTAATATGGCACCCAAGGTAAGGGTCTAAATTAAATTAATTTAATTTATATTAAGTGGCTGACTCCCCTCATAAAGGCACCTTACCTTGGAAATTTTTTTTTTAAAAAAGAGAAAATGAATATAATATTATGAATGGGCCAACCCGTTCCAAGCGCCCATGTTTTGTTTGAAGAGTTGCATCGTTATCTCCCTTGGCAAGTGGTATGTCTTATCATGAAAAATCGCTCCCTTTCAATAAGATATAAAGAGGAATGTGTGAAGAGTTTTGAAGGCAAGCAATTAACAAATATCTTTCTATACATTAGCAGATTTTAAGTATATTGGAGCAGATTTAAAAGCAAGATCATGGCAAAGTTATAAACAAAAATTGTTGAAGAATTAAGTAGATCTTTTAGACATTTTGGTTCAGATTTATGCCAAAGTTGTGAGCACTTTTTATGAAGAATTTTGAGCAGATTGGTGAGGGAATTTATAGCAAAATTTTGTGAAGGCATAAAGGCAGAATTGTGAAACATATTGCAGCAGCAATACTCACGAAGGTAAACATAATATTCATTTGGAGGTTGGAGCCTCATAATTGAGGAGATCAGGAGGTTGGTGCCTCTCATTAGAAGAGATTAGCATCTCTTGCTAGGTTGTTGCTCAGTGGTGGTGATTGGCATCTCCAATGTGTGGGAGCCTAAAAAATTTGTAAGAAGATTTTGTACAAGCAATATTTTGCCGTGGTTTTCTCCCATAAGGGTTTCCACATAAAATCCTGTATCTCTGAAGAGCGTGGATTTTTGTGATTGCTTCATTATGATTTTGCGACCTCTCTCGCTTCATTCTTGAAGGCCTTTTCCAATGGGCCTCTTTTATGTGAAACATTCTCTTCTCAGGAAGATGGTGGCAATGGCATAAAAGGATGTGGATCAGTCGGTTGTGATAAGCCACTAGGAGGTTTCCACAAGCTTATCTTGGCAAGAGGATGTGCCCTTTCCTTTGATCTATTGCTTACCATGTCAGCATCCTCTTGTTCTTTAATATACGACATTATTTGTTGCTTTCGCAACCCTTTTTTATCTGCCCCAAAACAAACTTTTAATCCTTGTCAAGAAATAGCATAGAAGTGAGCTTTCACTTGAAAGTACGAACTCATACCTAGTTCCACAATGTCTACAACGCCAACGATAACCCGGTAATTGTTGTTGTAAATCCCTAAGTTGCAGAATCTAAATCAGGTATGGGTACAAGTACATGGGTATGATACACCAGTATGACAAAAAAATTTGGGGGGCTGGATACATTTGGTATGTTCGTACAGAAAACATATAAAAATCATAAATATATACATTTAACATTAAAGATAATAATATTTTATAATGATGTATAACTTATACAAGTTTTAAATTTATAATTTTTTAATTTCAGATTTTTATTAATTTATAATTTTATTATATAATTATTGATATATAATTTAATTAACAATATACTAATATAATATATACTAGTTTATATAATTATTAGTTTAGTACAAGTGGTTGAGCTTAATTGGTTAAAAAGTTGGTTTCTCATTGTGGAAACCCAAGTTCAAATCTCCATAAGGACATCTAATGTGGAATTCTAAGTTGTGACTCTTGGTCTTCCATAATTCGCTTCTAATCTGGATGTGGTTTCTAAATAAAGTGGATTTCTAAGTTGTGACTCTTGGTCTTTCATAAGTGATTTCTAGTGTGTTTGCTTGTCAAGAGCTTGTATTGTCTCTAGTAAGTGCTTGCAAGAGCTTGTATTGGTCTCATGTTGATGCTCGTATGAGCAAAAATATTTGTAAATGATATGTAATATAAAAATTAACTATTAATTTATAATTTTATTATATAATTATTAATATGTGAGTTAATAAACAATATACTAATTATTAATATAATATTCAATATATAATTATATAATTATTAATATATAATTCATAGTTCGCAAACTCTCCGAGTACTTGCCAAGTTGTTATGTACTCTCAAGTGTTTTTTACAGCACAAGTTTTTACAAGTTTAATTGGCAAGTTGAGTTTTTACAAGTTTAACATGTTGAATGGCCAAAAATTGCCAAAAATATTGTGCCAAAAAAAATTTATTAAGTTGTATAAACAAAATTGACTTCACATACCAACACAACT
>VDFB02104403.1:0-27860 GCA_007258455.2 Sequoia sempervirens | reverse complement strand
GATTTCTCTCTACTTTATACGATATGCTGGACATAAGTAATGCAAAGTTTTTGAAATTATATTCTTGTGATATTTTTTAATTTTTTTAAATTTTTTTTTAGTGTATTTAAGATTGAATTTAGGTGATGATATGTTGAAAACAGTATAGTAATGTGAAGTTTTCTAAATTATATTATTGTGATTGATTATATTGTTGTGATTGTTTTATTGAGTGTTTTATTTAAGGTTGAATTAAATTATATCATTGATAAGAGTAATATATTGAACATTAAGTAATGCAATTTTTTTCAAACTATACTATTGTGATTTTCTTATAGAATGTTTTATTCTAAGACTAAATTAGGTCGTGCTTACAATAAGTGTAATGTGTTGAACATTCAAGTAATGTGAAATTTTTCAAATTATATTGCTGTGACTTTTTTTTACTGATTGTTTAATTTTAAGATCAAATTAGGTCATACTTATAATAAGTGCAATACCTTGAACATTCTGAGTAATTCAAAGTTTTCCAAAGTATACAATTGAGACTTCTAATTCAAAGTTTTCCAAAGTATACTATTGAGACTTCTTTACTGAGTGTTTTATTTTAAGGTAGAATTATGTCATCTTACAGTAAGTACAATATGTTGAACATTCAAACAATACAAAAATTTTCAACCTATAGTATTGTGACTTATTTACTAAGTGCTTTATTTAAAGGCCAAGTTAGCTCATGCTTACAACAAGTGGTTGAGAAATAGGATTGAGAACAAAATTGATAGCATATAATATTATATTCTTAAAGAATACATTTATTAATATATGATTGAGCTTATAGTGTGATAGGTATAATATATAGAAGCATTTTATGTTATGATGTGAAGAAATAGAAGAAAAATTATTTAAAGATTTTATATATTTTTTACATATAAAAATTATAATTAAAAATAATTAAAATAGGTGTAGAAAATTAATTAATTTAAAAGGAAAAATAAAATAATTATCAAAATAAGAAATATGTACAAAATAAAATAACTCTTCAACTCAAAATAATGTAAACAATAAAGATAGAACAAAATAAAGATAGAACTAAAATAAATTATTTGTCTATACATATAATAAATAAAATATTTATAAATAAATAAAATTAACATAATTATTTTAATTATATCTATTTTTAAACATTCTTCTAAAATATCATGACTGCATACAAGGTATTGGCTTCATTATAATATGTGTAAGGGATCACACAGCACACAATATGGTATTTTGTCATTGGAGATGAGTTGGTCACTCATTATGTCTATTTGTTCTAGCTGTACTTTACAGGGTAATGATATTGCTCCAAGACAAGCTTGGATCCAGTGCACATTTTTACAAGTTACACAAGTGCTTAAAGTTTGATATAATGTATGATCTAAAGTTTATGCTTGTCAACCATATGGTGAAAAATCTAATGCACAAGGCTTTACCTTTGAAGCCCACGATATATTCTATAGGTTACCCTTTGATATAGCATTCCCACTTTGAAGCCCTTTTGATAGTGTTCAAAAAATAATGTGGCCTTGAAATCATGTAACTTGGCATATATTGTATCTGAGGTGGCACTAACGATGGTTGACATGACAAATAATCTTGGTATAGTGGCATTGTTCACATGCCATGGGCATTATGAAATGGTAATGTTGAGTGAGGTGGCATGACAAGTAAGCAAGTTGATCGTATTTTGACTAGGTGGAAAATTGAATGACATTAATGTAATCCCTACATGCATTTCTTAAGAATTGACTAGTCATTTTATAGGTATGTTTCAGATGCTTTTATTTTAGATGCTTTGTTCTAAATGTATTTATTCAATCTATGAGCTCTTTTTAAATTATTGTTGTCATTCTTTAGAGTTAAGTTATTTTGAAAGTTCATTATGGTTCTAGCCTTCAAAAACTTTAATCTTGGAGCTTGTTGGCATGACTTTCTTGCATGCTCTTCATTATTTAGTAACTCATTGTTTATAAAACAATGTATGTTTTATTTTGGTTTCATTATGATATAATGGAAATGATTGACATCTCAGATAGTAATTTGTGTTTTGGGTCTTTTGTTGAAGAAGGTACAATTTAATGTTTTTACTTTTCTTGTTCGTTTGCCTACTTTGAAGGCTTGATTTATATAATTCTATTGGGCCATATGTGACTAGTGAAGCTGTCATATTTTTGAGAGATGACTAATCATTTTATAGGTATTTTTCAAATGCTTTTATTTTAGATGATTTGTTCTATTTGGATTTAATCAATCTATGAGCAGTTTTTAAAGTATTGTTGTCATTTTTTGGAGTAAAGTTATTTTGAAAGTTCATCATGGTTCCACTAAGAACATGAATGATATTCATTTTTCATGTTAATCTAATCAAATCAAGAACATAGGTGTGAATTTAAAAAATAAACCATAGAGAATATAAATTTTGAAAATGATTTATGAGAGTATGCCATGCCATTAAACTCAGATTATCTTAATTGTTTGGGGAAAAATCATAATTTTCATGATTCAATTAAGTGTACCTCCAACAACATAAGATTTTGATACTATGACTTCAAACATATCAACATCATCAAACTTGGCATCTAACATAAGTGCAACTTCCAATTGTTTCTGAGGATTTTTTATGGGTAACATCAAGGTACAACCCACACATGACTTGAATTTGATGATCTATCTTGCCTACCAAGCAAATTTTCTCCAATATTTATTTACTCCAATTTTCTCTCCAAATGCTAAGGTGTATCTTCTTAGTATAATATGTGCTCATTTAGTTTCTATCAAAGTATTTACCAATTTGCTAAAATCTAAAATGAAAATATTATTGACAGAATATATACTAGAACCAACTATATGTTGCTTCCCAGTGTCAATTTCCATGGCATCACCCAATGCCATGAGTACAGAATTCCAATACCTATAGTTTCTACATGGTTCCACTTCTTTCATAACTATTGGCAGATAAACCATTTTATCTTCTCTAATTAGCCGATAGGCTATTTGTTTGAAGATTTCATCAAGATTTTTGTTAGCCAAGCCGTGAGTTGGATTTGCTGACACTGGAGATGTCCCGACCAATGGCAACTTGACCAGGCTTTTTTATGGCAATGTGGAGCTTGGTAATTATGTGAGTTGGCAGTAGTGGAGTTGGTTGCCCCATACGCGGAAGAAGAATGCTAAGTTTTATTCTCGTGCGAGGATTAATGCATCCTACCCTTTGTGCGAGGATTAATGCATCCTACCCTTTGTGCGAGGATTAATGCATCCTACCCTTCTTGTACGATGGTGCAAGACATTGTAAATGCAATATTCAATGTTACAGTGTGGGAAAGTATACTTTGAAATGTGCTGGAAAATATATTGATTAAGTTGCATTGTTGAAAGAGCCATTGTGGTGTTGGTTTGATAGTAAAATATTCTAAAAATCATCACCTTCGATTCTATGGCTGGTTTTATAGGAGACTATTGTAAAAATTGTTAGCTTTGGCTCCGTTTTATAGCAGATTGGAGGGTTTTAAAATTGTTGTTCTCCGCAATCTGTAAGTCATTTTACATGGGTGTATTGCATAAATAATTTCTTTATTTTTGTATGTTAAAAATATTGTTATCCAGAATCTATAAGTCATTTTACATGGGTGTTTGGAATTATGGTTTTGTATGGATGGAGAAATTATAGTTAAATCTTATTTCTTGCATTTATTGTTTTAGTTATTTTTGTGCATCGTTGTCATTACACCCATTAACATAGGACCAATTGTAGATTAGCATAGGAGTGACTGCATATATATATATGCAAAGGGGTAGTATGAAAGAAGAAACATGTTGGAGATAAAATTAGTTTGGTGGTTGTTAAGTGTTATTGTTTCTAAATATCTCTTTTATCTATTCAATTTATTTGTTTGAAGTTTTTTATGAGATTTTCGTCAACCCAGTCGTGAATAGGATTCCTAGTAGCTCAAATTTTTGATTAAGTCTATGGCGTTATAGGCATTTTGTACAGGTTATTTCTATTCATTGGCTTTACGAGTTCTATTTAATGCGGGTTTGGTGCCAAAGAATGTAGCTCAAATTTTCAATTGAAAATCCAACTCTTACACAGACTGCTTGTCTTGTATGAATATGTTTAGTGTGGATTTTCAATCATCTGTGATTTACCTATGATTCTTAATTTTTTTTCTAATATTTTTTTTACAATTTCCCTATTTTGTCTATAGTATTTAGTGGCAAATAATGTAGCTAGAATTTTTAATTGAGAAGCCAACTGTTACATAGAATTCGCTATTACACATTGTCTGGATAGTGATAGAATTTTAGGTAAGCAGGAATATGCTGCAAACTCAAATCTATACATGCATTTGACTTGAACTGGGTTCTTCACTTTGAATATTCTTTGTAAGTAATTTCACATACATAGATGTCCATATCTAAACTTCTTTGGTCAAGGGAAATTGGAAAATACCTATTAGAAACACACTTAACAATCACAGGAAAATGACAGATGTTGGAAAACCCACATTAAATAGAACTTTAAAATATGGAGAATAAAATAGGAAAACTACGATAATGAACATTTTGGTATGGGGAATTGGGAAAAATAATATCATGAAGAACAGTTTGTTATGGGGAAGTTCAAAAAGTTGAGAAAAAAAGAATATCATGCAACATATTGGTACAAGACAAAAAGTGAAATTAGAAAAGAGCTATTTAGAAAACACTTAAGAATCACAAGAAAATGACAGATGTTCCAAAACCCACATTAAATAGAACTTTAAAATATGGAGAATAGAAGAGGAAAACTACGATAATGAACAATTTGTTATGGGGCACTGAAAAATGAATATCATGAATAATAGTTTGTTGTGGTTAATGAAACATATTGATATAAGACACTGCCATCCCACGTAACTAGCAAGGTCCATCGCTTACATAAACAAACTCGGGCAGTTTATTCTAGGGAGCTTCAAGCAGATCAGGAAAAAAAGAATATCATGAAACATATTGATACAAGATTCGAGCTATGTTCTTTGTTAATAAATATTGAAGACAAATAGAGAAATTGTATAAGAGGTGTTAGAATAACAATTTTTTGCTACAAGTCATTTTACATGGGTATTTTGCATAAATGATTTGTCTATAATATTTAATGCCAAGAAATGTAGCTTGAATTTACAATTAAGTTTGTGGCCTTATACGCATTTTATAGAGATTGTTGCATCATATAATTGTTGTCATAGCCTAAAGAAAATAGGTATCATCATAAAGAGCTGGGTTTAAATAATTGATTTGGCTAGTTTAAAAGATATTTGTATAAGCGTGGAGAAAAAAATAGTTTGGTGGCTTTTAAGTGTTATTCTAATAGCTCTTTTATTTTTTTAACTTTATATTTTTAGCCAATAGGCTATTCGTTTGAAGTTTCCACTGGGATTTTCATCAACCTAGTTGTGAATAGGATTTTTCGTCTAATAGCGCTTTTATAATTTCTCTATTTGTCTATAAGATTTAGTGCCAGGCAATGCAACTCAAATTTATGTGTATATATATGTATTGAATTCCCTGATTCATATTTAAAAAAATACATGTAGGCAGAAATATATATCCATATATACAGACCAAGACCACTGTGGCTCATTTGAGAATGCAACAACAATTTATATATGCACATGTATATCTAAAAAACTATGTATGCTATCTTTATTTGTATTTAGGTAAAATTTGATTTAAAAAGAGTTAAAAATAGAATATGCAAGTATTATTTATCTTCTAAGAAAATTTATACAATATAACCATAACATCTAATGGTGCAGTATGTGTAACATGTTCATAAGAAATTTATAAAATTGATTGCGCCTTGGTAGTGAATGTCCCTATTGAAACTGAATACATTGAAAAATATTGAGAACAGTGTAGATTGCATTTGCTTTGTCCCACCATCTTGATTTCCATTGTCCAACATTGTGAGCAACCATTTACCATTTCGCTTTTGTGTTTGAATGTGGCCAGGAGTCCCCCTATGGCATATATATTTTAATAAGCTCTAAGGTTAATAACATGTTTCTAGTTTCCACAACTTTTTCCCTTTGCTTATTGTTCGTTCTGCCCGCTTTGTAGCTCTCATATAATTCCCATTTTCTGCATCTTTGGAGTTATACCCATTAACATATGAGAAATTATAGATTAATAACACCTCCCCTTGAAATTTATGAAGAGAGAAAACATCTAGACTAGATTTTCCCTCAATTGATTGGCTGAGAAGGCTACAAATTCAAAACTATTGTTGCCTATAATAATTCCCTACTTCAGAGTAGACAATATCCTATAGGAAACAAAAGGTTTGAATTCGTAGCCTTCTTAGCTACTCAATTGAGAGGAAATTAAGTCTAGATGTTTGCTCTCTTCATATATTTCAAGGAGAGGAGTTACATAGTGAGGAAAAAGTATGGTATACACATCTATTTAGATATAGTAGTGTGTATATAAATACATATATACATGTGTACATATGGATATATATATCTAGTTATATGCGTGTGTTTTGAAATATGCAAACAAAGGGGAAATTCAATGCATATATGTACTTAATAATTTCTATTCTTATTGTTGTATAACCTATTGTTTGGATAAGAAAGGGTGAAAGGACCAACTAGCAACATATACAAATATCTGCATATAGCTATATGTAGAAATATAGTAAAATAATAAAAACTGCATGGATACATATATAAGAAACCTCAAAGATAAATAATTACATATAGGGGTATATACATTTGCATTTATTATTTTTATTCTTGTTGATATAGCCCCTGGTATTTGGACAGCATTAAAAGTGCATTTCTATTCTTATTCTTGTATCTTGTGTTGTTTGGACAATATTAAAAGTGGAATGGTTATAGATTGATATTTCTAAGTTTTCTACCAATTTCCATTGGGATGTTGCAATACATTAATCTTTTATTTTTTATTGTGAAATAGAGCTGTCAATTAGTCAACTCAAATTGCAACATTTTGTCCCTGCAAAAAGTTCCCAAAACTATGTCTATGGAGTCAAGCTTTGTGGATGGGTCTCCAAATCCCCCCAATATTGATTTGTTGACACCTCCCACTGGTTCTACTATGGAGTTTGACTCTGAGGGCATGAACCACCAACTTTTAGATCCTGATTCCATAAGTATAAATTTCCATTTTGTTATACCTATTGCAAATTTGGTGTTATTGTTTCCAGTTTTCTTGGCTTTAAGGTGTATACACACATGGGTGAACCTAACAAAGCATATAGATGTGGAAGAAGATACAAATTGATATTTTCCAGCATATAAAAATATCCCTTTCATGTATTTGTATATGTATATGTATACGTATGTATATATATATTTATATATGTATATGTATATGTGTATGTATATGTATGTGTATATGTATATGTATGTATATGTATATGTATATGTGTATATATGTGTATGTACATGTATGTATATGTGTATAAATGTATATGTATATGTATATGTATATGTATAAGTATATGTATATGTATATGTATATGCATATGCATATGTATATTTATATGTATATGTATATGTATATGTATGTGTATGTATATGCATATGTGTATGTAATGTATATGTATATGTATATATATATGTATGTATATGCATGTGTATATATAAATGTATATGTATGTATATGTATATATAAAGTTGAGAGGGATGCAAAGCAAACACTACAATATGATAGATCAGATATGAAGACAACAGATTTCCCCCAACTTTGTTATTGTGTGATGTGTTATGGAACTCCATGAAATTCCATGTGGGAATTTCATAATGTTCTTGGTCAGGGGTTTTTCTAGAGTCTGCGAGCCTCCACGATGCAAAAAAATGGCGAGGAGGATATCGAGTGTGGGTTTTGTGCTTTTGGTTTTAATTTCATATATTTTTTCTTGCATAGATACATTCCTACAAAAATCCTCATATACAATTGGCTTCCACAGTGATGACAATTTAGGACCATAAAACTCTCATTCAAACTTAACTTATAAAAAATTGAACCAAATCTTGCTTGTCCTTTCAAATAGGACTCATCCAACCTTCACAAAACTCTTGATTTCAAGAAACCAAACTGAGATCAAAGGAAAAAATTCTTGAAGATTTCTTAAAAAATCCTTAAATAACACTAAAATTATTGAATCATACCCCTTCCTCAACATAAGCATCTCAAACCTAAAACCTCTCAATGTACTCTATTCAAAATCAACATATATGCCCATTTAGACCACATCAATGAATAACTTCACATTCCAAATCCCATTCTTCCTTAATAAAGCTAAAATAATGTGTAAATAATCCCACACAATCATATTAAACCATTCCCCAATCTTTATTCATGATTTTTCAACAAACAATTATTCTAAACCCTCATTGTTTACTCCAAAATAGGACTATTACCAGACTGTCGTAATAGGACAGTATCAAGAATAGGCTCCATCAATTATAAAATCACCAAAGCCTATAAATAAGGGGTTTCAAGTACACCAAAATAACCTATAAAATCACTTCTACCCAATAATAACACCTCTTTATATCATCAAAACACAAAATCTTGACTGTTCCAAATACTCTGCCAAAATAGGGTAGTCAATAAATAATGACTACAACTTATCAATTCACCACACCATATAAATTAATAGTCTAAAAAACATCCAAAAATATTTTAAAATCAATAACACTCAATGATAACTCTCATTTTACAATCTAAACTCATAAAGTCTCACTGTACACAGATTTACCAGTCATATTCACCATTTACAGACTTAGGGCTTTGTGGAATCCATCCAAAACCTTACCCTCAAACTCTAAAATTTTGGAAAATTTTATAACACATGATAAACTCCTTACACACCAATTTTTATCAATTTTCATCAATTAAATATGGATAAACACAATTTTAACAACCCATTGCTTACCCTAGTTCAAGGTTTTACTCGCCTGAAGGAAAATGCTTATAACTTTTACAATATTTAATTGATTTTGACGAAAAAAAATGAAAAAGAAAATATATTCATAGGGCTATCATTACGAATGGAGGAGGAGAGGATTATTACATAGAATGTGGTCGTACAATGGCCTAAAACACAAAAAATGCTATTAAACTATCATAAAAATAGAGTATTCTATTGATTTAATCTCTCTTACATCATCCCTCTACTTGCCTCAAAGTTTTTGATGCTTCAAAAGGAATAAATAAACAAAAAAAATTCCTAAAACTATCCCTTCAATTAATTTACCTTTGATATTCCTCTATTTGTCATTTTTTGCATTTTTGCAATATTACTTTGACAACAATTTTTACAATTTTACATTTTGCATCCAATGACCTCAAAATGACTAACTAGGACCTTATACAAGCTAAAATTATCCATTTAGGCCTTATTAAAACATAGTATCACCTATACTAAATCAAAATCTAAGATTTTCTTATTGAGGCATGTTTATGCTAGGGTGCACCTGCACCATTCTCCTGGCCAAATAAAAATTCCAAGTCCTCTTGGATTATATTCTCCTCCTTGTAGTCTCTTATGCCTTACAACCTTCATCTTTACCTTTAGTTTGAGTTGGTCAATGTTGTTGATGTGTTTTTTATGCACTTCTCAACACAGGTAGTGCGTAGGTGCACTACCTCTCTTGAAAGACAATCTTCTACAATCAGATTGCAGAACACTATCCCAAGGTCTCTAATGTCAAGTCTTGATAGTGCTTGGAATATTTCAGTTGTTTGATGTGATTTGCTGGAATCACAAGGCGGTCTTACGGATGAGTTACAAAGCATGGGAAGTTGGGTTTGCAAATGCAGTTTCAAAGTGCTGGAAGTGAATGAACAGTGGCTGTCCACTCAAAATAGCAAGCTAAAACTCATCAAGATCATCTGATTTAGCTTCATGGTGATGCTTTGGGTTCTACTCTAACCAAGGATTAAAAGAAATAGCAAAAGGAGAAGGTTTAAGAAAGTTGTTCAAATCCTAAACTGAGAATGAACAGTAATAATGGTGGCTGCTACAGTAGACAAGCTTCCTAAACTAGGTTTTGCTTGGCCAAGAGAAACCTATAGTTGCACAAAACCAGTGCAATCTTCTAAGGATTGCAGATTTTTAGATTACACACACACATCATGCACATGTAATTAAACTAAGTTGCAACAATGAAGTAATGAGCTCAGACTAGCTTTGCAAAGTGACTCATCATCAATGAACCACAAAAAGCATGAGCTGGAAATCCATCAAATACTGAAACAACAATCACCATCATGACAACCATTCAAAAAACTAATACTAAAACTAACATGGAAGGAAAAACCATGCATGGAAGATGAGCGAAATCAAAGAGAACATCCATAAAACCATGCAATACCATCTTCTATTGCTGCAAATGATTTTTACAATAGCTCTCCAACCCTTACAAATGAGGGGCAAGCCCCTATTTATAGTTTTCCAAAGCCCAAATGAATGGCTAGGATCAATTTCTAATGAATGGCCTAGATTTGATTACATTAGGGTTTCACCTACCCCCATTATCCAACAATTTAAAATACCTTCCTTGTCTTTTCCCTATTTTGTCATCTAGTGCTCAAGTGTTGTAGCAGTTTCATCATTTAGTTGATTGCCCTTTTACTGTAGCAGAAACTGCCTGAAAGCTTCCTGCTTACTTGATGTGTTTGTAGTGTTCTTCCTTGGATCATATTAGTCCGTCGATGATTGGAATCAATGGATTGGTCGCCCCTGATTCAGTCAGACAACTCACTTATGCTTTCTTAAAGGCCACCCCCTTGCATTGCATTTTTGTCATTGAATTCCTTGGCACAGTCCTTCTTCTAACACTGACCCTGTTGGTGGGTGCTAGGGGGAGAGGCGAACATGAAATGAATGGTGACAGGAGCTATGCGCATTCCTTGTTCAGTTTTCTTGATGGGTCTCTTGACAATGTGTAATAGGCTCCTCGAATCTTGCGTACATGAAACGTCATAAGTTCTTTCATACATAAATCAAGGAAAACATTAGTCAAATCTTGCAAAATCCTTGTTAGATCCATCCATGCATCATCAAAAGATCATAATATTCATATTTGGAGTTGATTTGGACCATAAACATTAATCTGGGCTGCTGGGGCTCCACGGATGTTCCAAAACAACCAAAGAGGGACGAAGCTCTGGAACCACCAAAACTTAATGGAACGTTGACAAAACTTTGGCAGTTCACTTAAGCACCTCAAACATATCCCAGATCCAAAAAAGGTTGGCCCCAAATTCAAAAATGTGGAAACCAGACCGACAGGGGTCCATGGATGTTTCCAAAACAACCAAGGAGGAAGGGAATTCTGGAGGGAAAGTTCTGAAACCATCAAAACTTAATGGAACGCTGACAAAACCTTGGTAGTTCATTTAAGCACTTCAAACACATCCCACATCCAAAAAAGAGTGCCCCCAAAGTCAAAAATGTGGAAACGGGAGCGACGTGGGTCCACAGATGTTTCCAAATAGCCAAGGAGGAAGGGAATTTCGAAGGGAAAGTTTTGAAACCATCGAAACTTAACGGAACACCGACGAAACCTTGACAGTTTATTTAAGCACTTCAAACACATCCCAGATCCAAAAAAGGTTGCCCCCAAAGTCAAAAATGTGGAAATTGGACTGACGGGGGTCCACGGATGTTTCCAAAATGTCCACGGAGGGACGAAGTCCCAGAAACGGCCACGAAGGGGCCGGGCTCTGGAGGCCGGGTCACCAGAGGCTGACCGATGTTTAAAACGGCCGCGGAGGGATGGAATCCTAGAAATGGTCACAGAGGGATGGAATCTCAGAAATGGCCATGGAGGGGTCGGGCTCTAGAGGCCGGGCCATCGGGGCTCCATGGATGTTCAAGACAGCCAAAGGGGAATGAAGCTCTGAAACCATTGAAACTTAACCGAATGTTGATGAAACCTTGATAGTTCATTTAAGCACATCAAACACATCCCAGATCCAAAAAAGGTTTCCCCCAAAGTCAAAAATGCGAAAACCGGACCGATGGGGGTCCACAGATGTTTCCAAAATGGCCACAGAGGGATGGAGTCCCGAAAACAGCCACGAAGGGGCCAGGCTCCAGAGGCCGGGAAGGAGGTGGCTGCCAGATGTTCAAAACGGCCAAAGGGGGACAGACTTCCAGAAATGGCCACGGAGGACCCGGGTTCTGGAGGTCGAAAGGGAGGTGGCCGCTAGATGTTCCAAACAGCCGGGAAGGAAGAAGGTTCCTGGATGTTTCCAAAATAGCCAAGAAGAAGCAAGGTTCCCAGATGTTTCCAAAACAGTTAGGAAGAAGGAAGGTTCCCGGATGTTTCCAAAACAGTCAGGAAGGAGGAAGGTTCCCGGATGTTTCCAAAACAGCCGGGAAGGAGGAAGGTTCCCAGATGTTTCCAAAACAGTCGGGAAGGAAGAAGGTTCCTGGATGTTTCCAAAACAGCCGGGAAGAAGGAAGGTTCCCGGATGTTTCGGGAAGGAGAATTTCACAACTTCTTGAAACTTAACAAAAACTTGGTAGTTCTCTTAGGCACCACAAAAACATCCCAAATTATGGGAAACTTGTCCCCAAAACCCAAAATTATGGAAAATGCAAAGCGTGCAAGGGGTCAAGTCGATAGGAGAAAAATGAAGGGAAACTCGCAGGGGCACTTTCACGAAGGTAAAAGATTTGGAAAAAATTAGGTAGGTGAATTTGGTTAGGGGAATTTGATCATTTCAAGGCACATAACCAAATTAGATTAAAAAAGAGGGGGCACACAAAACAAGACAGGAGTGAAATAGCCCACTGAGGTGAAATGAGGGGGTCCCTGCCTACGGTAGGGCATGTGTGCAAAACATGCACAACAAATGGTGATTCACTAGGGAAATGCTCCCAAGCATTTTGATGACAAACTGGAATCACGAACCCAGAATCTTTGGTTCCGACCTTCACGCTAGGGAAAACAAACTAGACGCCCAACCAAAGGATCAAAACCACTAGCCAACCCAACCTTCAGTATGCTGAAAATCCAAGTGTGTGCAATTGCGTTAATTCCCATCCTTCAGTTGCTATAGGAACCCAAGCTCCGTGAAGTTAAGCTACATAGTTTATTCTAACTCCAAAAGCATCTGGGACATTGCCTCACTGCCAGTCAGGCATCCATAGCCCCGATGAGGTTGTCGTTGTGATTCTCCTAAACATTGCTCTACTGCCAGCCGGGTGTCCATAGCCCCGGTAGAGTTGCTCGAATACCCTTAAAAAGTTGAATTTTCTCTTTCTTTCAATTTTCAATGTTTTCTTTCTTTCTTTCTTTTCTCTTTTCAGCTCTTTTATTTCAAGCCGCAAGCATTGAAGCTTGCACTTAGGGCTGAGAATCACAATGGCGCTGGAGTAGAATTTTAGAT
This sequence comes from Sequoia sempervirens, assembly GCA_007258455.2. Taxonomy (NCBI): domain Eukaryota; kingdom Viridiplantae; phylum Streptophyta; class Pinopsida; order Cupressales; family Cupressaceae; genus Sequoia; species Sequoia sempervirens. Next base: position 14,423 of record VDFB02104403.1, on the reverse strand, counting down.
TTTTCACTTAACTAGACTTCACAAAAGGCCCTACAGTGACCGTCAGATTCTTAAAATGTGTAAGAGTTGTAAGATTTCAGAATACATCAGAGTCAGACTAAGCCAACAACTTATCCTCTTTGAATCAAACACCCAGATCACTTGACACTAACAGAAGACCTTCACCATCCACTCTGAAGACTTGATTAGAGTTTGACAAATAAATACATAAAACAACCCCAGGCGATAAGTATGGTTGTTGTGCGCACAAATGTGCCTAGCTAAAGGCAGAGGGACCCCGGGCAAAGCAGCAGCAAAGCGAAAGCAAACAAAAGCAAACAACCTACAACAAACCAACTAACCTAAGGAAAGCAGGAAAGTAGAGTATTTATAGGAAACCTATACTACTCAAGAACGGGCTATGTACAAAGATATTTACAAAGCACTATGTTCAGGCATGAAAAACCAACATTAACATTGATTGGATTTCGTAATGCTGCACGAGCAAATAGGCAATCATTATCGTTCTTAACCATGCAAATTTATCTTTATATTCTGAAAAAGGAAATTCAACGTTGCAACACTCAAGTTCAATCACATTATCATGAAAAATAAGCAATTGAGGAGGCTTGTTGAACCCATGGTTAATCCATAAACATGTTCATTTTCCCTCCTTTCCATAATCAAAATTTTTAGAATTGGCTATGGACGCCAAGGTCTATGGACCAAATGGAAAGCACAAAAAGAGAGAGAAAATATGACAAGAATAAACTGTATTCAATGTCATTGATATGGTGATTCTGATTAATTACAATGAGAGAGACCCCTTGGTTATATAGCCAAGGTGAGAACATAGAAGGGCATAAGATTATGACAAGTGTCAGAATTTTATGACATGAGACAACAATGAAGAGCTATCACTCCACAAAAGGTGGAGAGATAATCACATGATGTGTCCACAAAAGGTGGAAGTGATGAGATAATGACATGTCAAGTCCACCAAAAGTGGAGATTCTCCAACAACCTCCTATGTGGTCCCTAAGTAAACTTAACTAAGGTGTAATTATGACCTAGGACAAGGTACAAGACATTTAATTACACCAACACCCCCCCTTAAGTGCAACTTAGGGAGAATGTACACAAAAGAAAACAATGCAAGATGGGTCCGGCTACTAGGCCATGTTAGGTACCCATGTACAAACAATGCAATCAATGCAATCTCTCACAAGCAAGGAAAAGGAGAAAACCTCATGGGAAAAACTCCCCCTCAAAAGAGAGATGAAATACAAAATAGAAATGCTCCCAAAGAATGAGAAGGTAAAAACCCCATGTGAGGAAAAAAACCCCCCCATAAGAGAGAAGTAGAAGAGAGACAAGGTAGCCCCCCTCAATGTTGAGTCTCCTGCAATGATGGTAGAAGCTCGACATTGAATGCTGAAGATGATCCAATATCGCTGAACAACGTTCCTCCCCTTAGGAAGAAAAAAAACCAAGGATGTATGTAGGATATCATGATGATGGATGATGTATGATGGTGTCTCTGAAGCATGCTCAAGTGTCTCCATGTCGATGCAGAAAGTTGACACACTCCAATTAGGCGTTCTAGGCCACACTGCTGAGGAGTACAATCCAACATCTAGTAGAGATGAATGTAGAACATGATCCAAAGACAATGGTACCCCCTCTGAAGACAAAGAAGCCTCCTCCAAATGCTGTCCAAAAGTATCCACACTCACACCAATCTGTGAAGAATGATCATGTAGAGAATGAACAAGAGGGTCAAGGTTTTCCCTCACAACAATTGAAGAAGGTTCATCTTCATCAAAGAGAAGATGAATGCTATCAATGGTGTCCTCCAAATGCGCAAGATGAGACTCCACAAACAAGTCTGAAATACCTATTAGAAAGTCATCCAAAGAAGCCATATCTGGAAGACAATGTATATCCTGCTGCACTGAATCACTAGGAGCCAAAACTGTTGAATCACAAGTATCCTCAGGCACAACAGTAGATAGAGGAGATGAAATGCATGGCTCAAGTACTGGATCTGATGTGAGTATGCCCAAGTTCAAAAAGCCAAATGTCTCATCTGAATCATGGTTCATATAATCAACAGTCGAAGGAACAAAGTCACCATTAGAAGCAAACTGTGCAAAGGAATACAACTGAGATGAATGATCAACCACCCCAGTATCAATGATCTCTCTACTCTCCAAGTCTTGAATGATAACCAAATCAGGAGTGAACTCCACAGTTCTCCCATCTCCACCATGTGTAATCTAATAAATGGAAATTAGATTGTTTGTCAAATGAGGAACACATAAGACATCCTGAAAAGTGTTCTCCCCAATGCTAATAGATCCCTTCCCTATTACACTCATGTATGTATTGTTTCCCATCAAGATAGAAGACATAGAACAAGGCTGAAATGAAGAGAAGATATTCTGTGAAGATGACATATGATGTGATGCTCCTGAATCTAGAATCCATCTTTCTGATCCTGGACTTGAATGAGCACAAAGAGCTTGTCCTTTATATCCTGATGTTTGACCTTTGTCCTTTTTAGACTGTTTTGAAGTAGAAGGAGAAGAAGATTCAGACATTCTAGAAGGAAAATCAATCTTATTCTTTTTGAGAAGATGTTTCAACTCATCAATATCCTTATAACAATAATGTTCTTCATGTCCATCCTTCTTGCAATATGCACAAAAAGGCCTCTCCTTCTTAGATGATTCTCCTTTTGAAGAAATTTTTTTCTTTGATTGATCTGAATGTGGATTTACTTGATCTGAATGTTGATTATTCTTTGCTTTCTTTTGTTTCTTATCTGATTCCGATTCTTTCACCTGACTAACCACCAATGCCTGAGATTTAGAAGTCTTGATGAGACCCATTGAGATAAGCTTTTGTTGTTCATGTATCAACATCTCAGAAAATGATGCAAATGAAGGTGTAGTATATGCAGACCCCATAGTCAATCTATGAGTATGAAAGCTAGAAACAAAAGAAGCATAATCAGGACCAAGTTTGTTCATTGTATTGTACACCAACTGGATGTCCTTCTTATCAATTCCACATGCTTTACATTGCTCTTTGAGATCATTAACCTTAGTGATGTAGTCCTGGATGTTGTCAAAGTTCTTAGGATCAAGATTCATCAAATCATTATCAATTTGATAGCCTCTTACTTCATCTTTTGTACCATACAATTTTTTCAATTTTTCCCAAGCTTCATGATAATTTTTACATGATTCAATCTGAAACAACAAATCTTGAGAAACTAGTCTACGAAGACACCCAAGAGCTTTGGCATGTTTGATCATCCATTTTAACTTTTTCTCATCATCAGTAGGTTCAGGTACCTTATTTTCAACATATAGAGAGTGACCTTCTGTCATTAGTATATTCCATGCATTTTGATGCCATGTTGAATAATTATATGATGTGAGCAAAGGAACCTTAGAATGATCCATGAGAATGAAAGAGCAAAGCAAACAGATCAAATCAATTAACCAAGAGACCCCCCCCAAATCACTCAATCAAGAAACCCCCCAAGCAATATCTGATTTGGCACTTTATATTTAGTGCGTTTATAGTTGCTAGATCTGAGGAGGTTCTGTTCGTGGCTCTTTATTTGGCAATAGTAGCACCTCCAAATCGACTTGACATGTTAGTTTGAACCAATCCTTTGCTAATCTAGAGATGAGCTGGTCATATCTTTTCGCCATTGGGTCCTCATCATCACTTGAAGAAGAAGCGTGATGGTAGACAACCATGGTGAGTGGTTGCTCCCACTCCTCCAAATCTGCATTTTCAGATTCTCGATCACTATCATTAACAGAGAGGTCTTCTAATCAGATTTCACTTATGTCTTCGTCATCATTTTCTGGTACTCCAATGTTGTCAACCTTTTTTTTTCCTATTCTTCAGCATCTTCGTTGGTTGTCCCAGCATGCACAGCTGCAAACTTCATTGGTTCATTGTCACCTACCAATTGCTCTTCTTCTAGAGTGGAGGGCTGCCTTTGATTGGTGGAGGGAAGACCTTCTAAATCAGTTTCAATCAAATTTCCACCAAGGCACCTTACTTTCCTAGTGAAATCCGCCTCTTCCTCCTGGTTTTCAACTTCGATGTTTGCTGCTCCAACATCAACTTGTATCGAATTTCTTGGTTCATCTTCAATGTGTTGTCCTCTAGATGCTGACAGCTATTTTTCCTCATGGGATAACTTCTCTTCATTGGGAGTTGGCTGCTCCAACTTGTTCAAACAACCCTTGGATTGAGCAATGATGTTGTCACATGATGGACACATAAATTTTGAATGTGGTGCATTGTGAAATCTACACCAACTTGCCATTAGTACTTCCTCCTATCTTGTTCCATCCTTGCTGCTCAAATGTTCTTGGATCAACTCCTTGAATGCTTTGGCTGCCATGGTTGTCAAATCTTCCTTTGGGTCTTCGGGAGCCAAGGGCTGGTATATTTTCTAAAAGGGAATTTCTCCCTGCAAGATCCTTTCAACTCTGCTCAAAAAAGTTAGACACCCCAACTCGTTGTGCCTACGAGTGCAATGGATCCGACATCTATCCACCAATGCAAAGTGCTGTAATGGCTTCTTCAGTCTCTTGTTCAATTCTGCATGCAGCTGAGTGATGTCAATTTGTGCATGTCACTCCATTTTGACTCAGCTTCTACTTGCCTTCAAAATTTTCTGATTTTTAGCATTGAAAGAGATCTCCCTATCTCAGATTTCTTCTTGAAAGTGCTCTCTTCGATTTCCAACTTTCAGCTTTGTAGCCTCAACATGTCAAGCCCTCCTTCTAGCCCCAGTTCTGTTGATGTGTTTTTTATGAACTTCTCAACACAGGTAGTGCGTAGGTGCACCACCTCTCTTGAAAGACAATCTTCCACAATTAGATTGCAGAACACTATCCCAAGGTCTCTAATATCAGGTCTTGACAGTGCTTGGAATATCTCAGTTGTTTGATGTGATTTGCTGGAATCACAAGGTGGTCTTACGGATGAGTTACAAAGCATGGGAAGTTGGGTTTGCAAATGCAGTTTCAAAGTGCTGGAAGTGAATGAACAGTGGCTGTCCACTCAAAACAACAAGCTGAAACTCATCAAGTTCATCTGATTTGGCTTCATGGTGATGCTTTGGGTCCTAATCTACCCAAGGATTAAAAGAAATAGCAAAAGGAGAAGGGTTAAGAAAGTTTTTGTAATCCTAAAGTGAGAATGAACAGTAACAATGGTGGCTGCTACAGTGGACAGGCTTCCTAAACTGGGTTTTGCTTGGCCAAGAGAAACCCACAGTTGCACAAAACTAGTACAATCTTCTAAGGACTGTAGATTTTCATATTACACACACACATCATTCACATGTAATTAAACTAAGTTGTAGCAATGAAGTAATGAGCTCAGACTAGCTTTGCAAAGTGACTCATCATCAATGAACCACAAAAAGTATGAGCTGGAAATCCATCAAATTCTGAAACAACAATCACCATCATGCCAGCCATTCAAGAAACTAATACTAAAACTAACATGGAAGGAAAAACCATGCATGCAAGATGAGAAAAATCAAAGAGAACATCCATAAAATCATGCAATGCTATCTTCTATTGCTGCAAATGCTTTTTACAACAGCTCTCCAACCCTTACTGTAAATGAGGGGCAAGCCCCTATTTATAGTTTTCCAAAGCCCAAATGAATGGCTAGGATCAATTTCCAATGAATGGACCAGATTTGATTACATTAGGGTTTCACCTACCCCCCATTATCTAGCAATTTAAAATACCTTCCTTGTCTTTTCCCTGTTTTGTCATCTAGTGCTCAGGTGTTGTAGCAGTTTCGTCATTTAGTTGATTGCCCTTTTACTATAGTAGAAACTGCCTGAAAGCTTCCTGCTTACTTGATGTGTTTGTAGTGTTCTTCCTTGGATCAAATGAGTCCGTCGACGATTTCCATTAATGGATTGGTCACCCCTGATTCAGTCGGACAACTCACTTATGCTTTCTTAAAGGCCACCCCCTTGCATTGCATTTTTGTCATTGACTTCCTTGGCACAACCCTTCTTCTAATGCTGACCCTGTTGGTGGGTGCTAGGGGGAGAGATGAACATGAAATGAATGGTGACAGGAGCTACGCGTATTCCTTGTTCAACTTTCTCGATGGGTCTCCTGACAAACATGCAATAGGCTCCTCGAATCCTACGTACATGAAACATTGCAAGTGCTTTCATACATAAATCAAGGAAAACGTTAGTCAAATCTTGCAAAATCCTTGTTAGATCCATCCATGCATCATCAAAAGATCATAATATTCATATTTGGAGTTGATTTGGACCATAAACATTAATACGGGCTGCTGGGGCTCCACGAATGTTCCAAAACAGCCAAAGAGGGATGAAGCTCCGGAACCATCGAAACTTAATGGAACATTGAAGAAACTTTGGCAGTTCACTTAAGCACCTCAAACACATTCTAGATCCAAAAAAGGTTGGCCCCAAATTCAAAAATGTGGAAACTGGACCGACAGGGGTCCACAGATGTTTCCAAAACAACCAAGGAGGAAGGGAATTCTGGAGGGAAAGTTCTGAAACCATCAAAACTTAACGGAATGTTGACGAAACCTTTGCAGTTCATTTAAGCACTTCAAAAACATCCCACATCCAAAAAATATTGCCCCCAAAGTCAAAAATGTGGAAACCGGAGCAACGGGGGTCCATAGATGTTTCCAAATAGCCGAGGAAGAGAATTCTGGAGGAAAGTTATGAAACCATCAAAACTTAACAAAACATTGACGAAACCTTGGCAATTTATTTAAGCACTTCAAACACATCCCAAATCCAAAAAAGGTTGCCCCCAAGGTCAAAAATGTGGAAACTGGACTGACAGGGGTCCACGGATGTTTCCAAAATGGCCATAGAGGGACGGAGTTCCGGAAACGACCACAGAGGGGCCGAGCTCCGGAGGCCGAGTCGCTAGGGGATGACAGATGTTCAAAACAGTTGCGGAGGGACGGAGTCCCAGAAATGGCCACGGAGGGACGAAATCCCAGAAACGGCCACAGAGGGGCCGGGCTCCAGAGGTCGGGCCACCGGGGCTCCACGGATGTTCAAGACAACGAAAGGGGAATGAAGCTTTGAAACCATCGAAACTTAACCGAATGTTGACGAAACCTTGGCAGTTCATTTAAGCACATAAAACACATCCCAAATCCAAAAAAGGTTGCCCCCAAAGTCAAAAATGTGGAAACCAGACCGACGTGGGTCCATGGATGTTTCCAAAATGGCCATGAAGGGATGAAGTCTCGGAAACGGCCACAGAGGCCGGGAAGGAGGTGGCCGCCGGATGTTCAAAACGACCAAAGGGGGACAGACTTCCAGAAATGGCCATGGAGGACCCGCGTTCTGGAGGTCGGAAGGGAGGTGGCTGTCGGATGTTCCAAACAGTTGGGAAGGAAGAAGGTTCCTGGATGTTTCCAAAACAACATGGAAGAAGGAAGGTTCCCAGATGTTTCCAAAACAGCCGGGAAGGAGGAAGGTTCCCGGATGTTTCCAAAACAGCCGTGAAGGAAGAAGGTTCCCAGATGTTTCCAAAACAGCTGGGAAGAAGGAAGGTTCTCAGACGTTTCCAAAACATCCAGGAAGGAGGAAGGTTCCCGGAGGTTTCCAAAATAGCCAGGAAGGAAGAAGGTTCCCAGATGTTTCCAAAATAGCCGGGAAGAAGGAAGGTTCTCGGATGTTTCCGGAAGGAGAATTTCGCAACTTCTTGAAACTTAACGAAAAACTTGGCAGTTCTCTTAGGCACCACAAAAACATCCCAAATTATGGGAAACTTGTCCCAAAAATGCAAAATGATGGAAAATACAAAGCGTGCGAGGAGGGGTCAAGTCAGTAGGAGCAAAATGAAGGGAAACTCGCAAGGGCACTTCCGCGAAGGTAAAAGACTTGGCAAAACTTAGGTAGGTGAATTTGGTCAGGGGAATTTGATCATTTCAAGGCACATGACCAAATTAGATTTAAAAAGAGGGGGCACACAAAACGAGATGAGAGTGAAATAGCCCACCGGGGCGAAACAAGGGGTCCCTGCCTACAGCGGGGCGTGTGTGCAAAACATGCACAAAAAATGCCAACATGCTTCCATCTTGTCTTGTCTCATTGAATTTTCCCATTCATGCCCTGAAATGTTCCAATCTCCTTTTGTCCCTCTTCAAACTGCTATATCTTGATCTGCAATTTATTCCCTGTCCAAAATATTAGCACAACAAAGAAATGATACAATTTTTCTACTAGAATACCTCCATCTTTCTTCAACTCTTTACAAGTTTCCAAGATCAATTCATCTTTGATCATTTCTTCATCCATTATTGACATAGACTAAATATCTTCTCCTTATGAGATCAAGTCCTTTATCTCTATTTCTCCTTCATCTCCATGCTTGTGAATGGCTGCAATACATTTGTCTTCATCCTTGAATTCTTCTTCAGCACCATCAAATTTCTCTTCTTCCTCTTTTATCTTCATTTGTCTTCTTCTTCTTTTGACTACCTTTTGAATGGGCCATACCACTTTCCTTTTCACTGTCAAATGCCAACTAAATGCACTTTTCTATGCAACTTTTCCAACTCCCTTTGGAATTACAACTCTATTCTCTCTATGGCTTGCTTAAATTTTGCAACCTCTTTCTCTATTTTCCTCATCTCTTTTCTCTTCCTCTCTTTTTCTTCTCTCTTTTGTAACTATATTTCCTACAAATTCCTTCTCAAAATATCCATCTTCACAAGCAAGTCTCTCCTTGCTTCCACTTCACTTTGCCTCACCTAGGCAATTAGGTTCTCTCTTCAACCTACATAGCACAACTCACAACCACTAACACAACTAGAAACAAAAAATATTTCTTTTCCCAGACCTTTCTGAGCTTTGATACCAAACTGATGACAATGCAAGACCACAAAACTCTCAATCAAACTCAACTTATCAAAAACTGAACCAAATCTTGCTTGTCCTTTCAATTAGGATTCATCCAACCTTCACAAAACTCTTGATTTCAAGAAACCAAACTGAGATCAAAGGAAAAAATTCTTGAAGATTCCTCAAAAATCCTTAAATAACACTAAAATTATTGACTCATACCATTTCCTCAACATAAGCATCTCAAACCTAAAACCTCTCAATGTAGTCTGTTCAAAATCAGCATATATGCCCATGTAGACCACATCAATGAACAACTCCACATTCCAAATCCAATTATTCCTTACTAAAGCTTCAAGCATGTGTAAATAATCCTACACAATCATATTGGACCATTCCCCAATCTTTATTCATGATTTTTCAACAAACATGTATTTTAAACCTTCATTGTTTACTCCAAAATAAGACTTACTAGACTTTCCTAACAAGACAGTATCAAGAATAAGCTCCATCAATTATACTCACCAAAACCTATCAAGAAGGGGTTTCAAATAGACCAAAAAAACCTATAAAATCATTGTTATCCAATAAGAACACCTCTTTATATCACCAAAACACAAAATCTTGACTATGCCCAATACTCTGCCATAACAAAGCAATCAATAAACAATAGTCAACTTATCAATTCACCACACCCTATCATGAAATAGTCTCAAACACATCCAAACATCTTTTCAAATCAATAACACTCAATGAAACTCTCATTCCATAATCTAAACTCATAAAGTCTCACTGTACACATATTTACCAGTCATATTCATCATTTACAGACTTAGGGCTTCGTGGAATCTGCCCAAAACCTTACCCTCAAACTCTGTAACTTTGGTAAATGTTAGAAAACATACTAAACTCCTTATACACCAATTTGTAGCAATTTTCATTGGTTAAATATGGATAAACACAATTTTAACAACTTGTTGCTTACCCTAGTTTAGGGTTTTACCCACTTAAAGGAAAATGTTTATAACTTTTACAATATTTAATGGATTTTTATAAAAAAAAAATAAAAAAAAAATAGATTCGTAGGGCTATCATTAACAATGGAGGAGTAGAGGATTATTACACAGAATGTGGCCATACAATGGCCTGAAAAACAAAAATTGTTGGTAAACTATCATAAAAACATAGTATTGTATTGATTTAATCTCTCTTACATCATCCCTCTGCCTACCTCAAAGTTTGTGATGCTTCAAAAGGCTTAAATAAATAAAAAAATCTCCTAAAAATACCCCTTCAACTACCTAACCTTTGATATTTCCCTATTTGTCATTTTTTGCATTTTTGCAATATTGCTTTGATAACAATTTTTTTAATTTTACATTTTGCATCCAATGACCTCAAAATGACTAACTAGGACCTTTTACAAGCTTAAAGTATCCATTTAGGCCTTATTACAACATAAGATCAACTATACTAAATCAAAATATAATATTGCCTTATTGAGGCATGTTTATGCTAGGGTGCACCTGCACCACACAAACATCACTTTCAACTGGTTGCATGCATCCAATATTGTATTGTTGTAAACATGAGATATAACAATAGTGAAATAGTGGAAATGGTTAAGACAAAAATCTATAAAATCCTTGTGTATGTATTTTTATATATTCCAATGTTCAAACTATGCTATTTCTTTTGTGATCATCCATAGATATACATTTATATACACATGGATACACATATATTTTATTATATGTTTATGTGTAATTACTAATTTAAATATATCTAAGATTATAAATGTATATTCATATATGCTAATATGGTTGAGCTTGTATGTATACTCCTAGGCTATGTGAGTACATTCAAATTCCACAACCCAATCAATAGTTGAATTTAAAAAGGCTAAAAACAACAACAAAAACAATTGTATTATAGCCAACATAGAGATAATATTTGTGTGAAGCGTCGTACAAAATACTTGCAACAAAGGCTAATTGCAAGAAGTACACTTGCAAGTCTGCTTGCTGACAATCTTCCATTGTATTTCCTATTGGAAATGGTAGATGAAACCCCTTATATACAATCTCAGAACAATCCCCCTGCTGCACCAACACAACAACACCTCAAAGAAATATTCAATGATTGCTACCTTTCTATGGTAAAACTATTTTGACACCCCATAGATGCACTTTTGAACCTTTCTGTTTGTTAGATATGTAGAGAAAGCTACATAGGGATGTGCACTCATATGTAGGGGTCAACAATGACATGTGTAAGATGTTATTCTAAAAATGGCACCCACTACTTCAACTCCGCAAATGATGTGGACCCAGGCCCACAACCATTGTTTCTAAAAAAGCTAACACAAGTTGAAGAAATGCTTATTGCTAAGGTGGCTCTAGTTTTACAAGTGTCCCACACTAGAGGAGGTCAATTTAAATACAATGGTCATATGATAATCTTTCCTCAAGATATCTCAAGCATAGAAAAACTTTTGTTGCACCGATTGCAAGACCTTGAGGTTGTGATTGTATAGAGAACTACCATTGAAGGTGGCAATTATGACTCCTATATAAATAAACATCATGTCATGGATGCATTGAAATAAAAAATTCAATATGACAAATACTACAATGATGTTGAGGCTCTTAATATGTTACATGATGTTGTTGTTGATATCCAATTTCTTGCATACAATAGAGCAAGTTTATGTTGAAGAGCTAATGCCATCAACTAGCTGATCAAATGTTGCTCAAGATGAAAATGGATTTTCAAAATTTTCGTTATTTATCCCTTCCTTTCCAAATGCTAGATGAGAGCTCCAAGCAATCAAATAGGTACTGCAAATTGAAATAAAGAGAGTAGAATATCTTGTGTTGGCTTGAAATTAACTCTTCTCCTGTTAATGAATACAACACTAAAGGTTTATTTACAATGGCCTTTCCAACATTGTTCCCCACTAGAGCAACACTTCCCCTTCAACTGAGGAATGTTCAAATTCACTTACATGAATATGCCCTCCAATTAATGAGATATTTTGACCACAGATTTGGCAAACATGTGAGGATTAGGTATTTCCTCTACAAGTTGATAATGAGACATCATAGTCAACAAATTGTTTCTGTCTTTTTTAGTGGATTTGGAAGACAAAATCCCCAAGTCATTGTCTACATTGAATGAATGGCTTCAAGCTGCTCATGATGGACATCTATAGTTGGGAAATTGATGCATTTTGGTGCATCATTGCATGGGACCCGTTCTTTTTGGAATTCTTGTGGGGCCCTTGACTATTTGCAATGATTGAACTACTTGGCATACCTACCCTTTTTTCACTTTGAGTTGTGCAGACAAAAAATAGGATGATCTGCAAAAATTTTTCTCTTTTTTGGCTCTTTTGGCAAAGGAGCCTTCAACAAAGATGCTAATAGATAGTGTAGTTCAAAATCCACATATAACATCTTTATATTTACATCATAGATTCTCAATTTTCTATGAAGAGGTGATTGAAAATCTTTTGCATGCAAAAGATTATTGGTATAGATATGAATGGTAGCATCATGGATCTGCACATGTGCATGGTTTTTTATGGCTTCTAGAAGCCCCCAACATGGACACTCTTGATTGGTCCAATCACCATGATGTTACCATGGAAAGAAACATTTTTGTTAGGTATGTTTTAGCTTGGAATCCACATTTCCCTGCACATAGATTGCTCAAAATGTATCCCTTTTTTGAGGAAAATCTGTTCTTTCTTTCCTCAAGCCAGATTTTTTCCAATGATCCAATCATAGATTATGAAGAGTTGCTAAATAAAATTCAAAGGCACAAAAATGCTCTGAATATACTTGTTTAAGGAAAAAAGGAGAGCAATTACAATGTTGGTATAAAGAACCTTGGAAGCAAAAACTCGCCTCTACATTGACATCTGATGTTGAGTCTAACAAATCCTACAAGCCAACAAGAAATAATGATCACCTAAATATTCATAGCCCACCCATGCTTGCAATCTGGCATGCCAATGTTGACTGCCAGCTAGTTGTTTCTAGGCAAATTGTTTTAAATTATATTTCTAAATATGAACCTAAATTTGAGAAGAAATTAGAAAATTATCTTGATATGTTGAAAACACTTGCAAATACAAATATAGTTGAGGATAGAGCATTGCTTGCATATAAAAAATTCATGATGAATATTCTTGTGGAGCATGACATCTCTGTACAGGAGACATGTCATATGTTACTTCTCACTTCAAGCCAACAATATGTTCATTTGAATGTTGGAAAAAAGGCATGGTTTCGTATAAATAAAGATGATGTTGATGAAGACCTGCCAACAAATTATATTCACTGCTATATGCAAAGGCCTCCAGAGCTAGGTGGTGCATCCCTAATTGACTCAGTCCACTTATATACACATTTAGAGCAGCACAAAAAGAGCAAATGGAAACTAAGACACTAGCCTGCAATTGTTCTTGTGTACCCGGTGTTCAAGACTGTTCCCATTGAAGATAAAGAAATATTTGAGACATTTTGTTGGACTAAACTTATGTTATACAAATTTTTTTGAAACATACAAATAGATATAGGTCTTTCCAAACATGAGAATACAAAATTGGAAAGTGAACCATCAATTTTTTGGGTGCTATGAACTTCTCTTGCTATCTTAGGGTTTTTCACCTAAAAGGAGAGACATAGGCCCAAAGAAACAGGTGGTTCACTCAAAATAATGTATTTATGATGGAATTACACCTCAATGGAATGATTTGGATGCAACAAACTGATGAAATTGATTGATTATTTATGCAAAACCTAAGAAAAATAAAGTGTTTGAAAACACAGTGTGATATGCAAAAATGAACTAGAAACATAAACAAATGAAAACATAATTGAATGAGACTGAAAAAAGTGCACCTGGAGATGAAATTATGATGTTGGAAGGTTCTGGAATCTGACAAAAATCACTGGTGATGACCAGTGGGACTCATTCACCACTGATGGCAAATCAATCTTGTTTCTGGCAAACTTTCTTGAAACTGGTTTCTGACTATGGGGAACTGAATTATTCAATGAAATAAAAAATTTCATCCTAGCAGTGGGACTCATTCCCTAGCAGTGGGACTCATTCTCCACTAATGGATAATTATTCCTCCTCCAAAAAATTGAAAATTTAGGGGTCAACTTTATGGGTCAAGATCTACACTTGTCTTCTTGCCGGGTTGATGGAACCAAATCTGCAAAAAGTGAAACTTAATGATTTTGGATAATGGAACTCAATGATTTCAACAATAGAACTCAATAATTTTGGACTCAATGCTTTTAATTTTTTCCTTGTATGATATTAGGCGTAAGGTTGGACTCAATGCTTTTAATTTTTTCCTTGTATGATATTAGGCGTAAGGTTTGGTTGTTCAATGGGAGCGATCGGTCTCCAAGTGGTCATGTGGAGTTAAATTTGTCAATTATCTTGCTTTAGAGTTTATTTTACCACAAACACTTGTCTTGATTAAGTTTTCCAAACTAAATTTCTA
>VDFB02104402.1:0-25595 GCA_007258455.2 Sequoia sempervirens | reverse complement strand
GTAACATCAAAAGTTTAAAATTTTTCTAAGTGTGGAAACTTGAAGTAAGCCATGTAAAATGCGCCTTCACTTGGAGATGGCATGAGAAAATTTAACAAAATATTGAAAATTGAGACAACTACCTTCAATGTGCGCCTAGGTTGAAGAGAAGTTGGTGGCATCAAATTTGCCTAAGGCACCCAAATTGGAAGTAAAGATGGTGAGATGCGCCTTAGTTGGAGTTACTTGTGATTTGACTAAGTGTTGTAAACTAAAAGCTTAGACACCTTGTATGTGCCCAAGAAGTGAGGAAGCCTTGGAAATAATCTAAGGCATTCAAATTTGAAGTAACCCCTCCTATTTATTCCCCACCTGAAGAATGAAAATAGCAAAAGTCTTCTAAGGAGTAGAAATTGAAAGCTCAGCATGCTAGATGCGCCCAACCTTGAAGATGAGGCAGGAAAATTGGTGAAGGCATTAGAAATGAAAGCACAAGGGGTTATTTGCGCCCAAGGTAAGGAGGGGCCTAAAAAATTCTTCTAAGTCATTAAAAGTGAAACCTTGACCCCTCATATGCGCCCAACCTTGCAAGGTATCAAGAAAATCATCTAAGTGTTTGAAATTTAAAGCTTTCCCCTTTGAATGCACCCTTGACTTGTGGGAGTTTGAAAAGTGTTCAAAAGTTGAAGCTCAACCTATTAAATGTGCCTAGGGAAAAGGAAAAGTTGATGAACATTCTAAGGCGTCCAAGATGTGGAGTGGGTCCCTAACTTGTGAAAGAAGTTGGAAGAAAATCTAAGTATAGTAAAATTGAAGTTGGACCCCCTATGTGCGCCTAAGGAGAAGGGAATGTTGAGTGAATATTGCCGGGCGTTGGAAGCTAAGTCCTCTTGCAAGTGTGAAAAGCGCCTAAGGTGAAGGGGATAGGAGTTGACAAGAGAAGTCGTTGGATTTATTCCTCCTACATATGCTAAATGCGCCAAGATGCAAGGTGAAGGTGGTGAAATAAAATAACTAAGGCGTGGCTAGTATCCTCTTGCAAGTCTAAAATGCGCCCAAGGTGATAAGAGTATGCTAGGTGAAAATTGTGCTAAGTGTTTATATAAAGAAATTTTCCTCACCACTAGCAAAATGATTGAAGCTGAATGAAATTTTCTAAGGAAAAAGTGCAAAATGTGCTGGGTGATTTTAAATTTTTCTAAGGCACAAAATTTTATTCCCTCTAGGAAAATACGCCCAAGTTGGAGGAATGATGAAATTTTTCAGAGACATGAGTGAAATTGCCAGAGAAGAAGTCAGAGGATGCTGACATTGCAAGGTTGATTAGAATTTTCAAGTCAGAACAACAGGATACTCGTAGAGATGAAGAACTAGAATAAATTTGATGAAAATATTTTTTTTTCTAGGGTTCAAAATTCAAAATTTAAATGTACCCCTTTGTTTGGAGATACATGAATTCAATGCTTTCTGAAGGGAATTTTCTTCTAGGTATTGGACGTCTGTGATGAGGAATGTATTTTAAGGTCTTTCACACTTTGCCGAAGCCTTCGGGGTGAGGATTTTTGATGGGCACCAGGTTGGTGAGAATTTCCTAAGGAAAATTTTCTAAGGCAGGGAATAAAATGTATTGTTGACATAAAAATGCCTAGGCGGATGAATTTGAAATTGAGTGACTAGATAATTTTTAATCAAATTCCTGATGAAAACATTGTACTCGAGCCAGAGTTGGATGAAATGTCAGAGTGAATGCCTCGGCTGGATAAGTGAAGAAGATGCAGTTGAAGCTAACACTTTCAAAAGATGAAATTTATCTAAGGCATTGGAATTTGATGCATAGGTGTTATATGCCCCAGCCTACAGATGTTGAAAGGTCATGAAGAAAGCAAAGTTGGTTGGAGAAAAACGATGAACCTTTGGAAGTTAAAGCATGAAAATCAGGTGAGTAAGATGAATTTATATGATGAAGTGTTCTAATGCTCTTCTTTTTATCTGTTTTGTAGGATGAACGTCAAGGCTGGAGCATGAGGACTTGAAGCGATGAAGCAAGTACTCCAAGACTACATTTCAACCTTGAAAGAAGAAAGTTACAAGAAATGGCTAAGTGTTGGGGCCTGGTATGTGCCCTACTCAAGCGACAGAGAAGAAATGTTTAAGTTCAAGACAAGAAAATCTCTCAAGTCCAGGATAGAGGAAAATATGAAGGCCTAGGCGTTGAAGACTGACAACGTGACAGATTGAAGAACAAAATAGAGGAATTACTCTCAAGTGTGAGGTCCTTCAATGACCCAAAAGATGTTCTCCAGCGTGCTTCGTACAACTCAAAATGCAAACAAGCTTAAAAGTTATAGCCTTGGAGTTTCAAGATTGAGAACGTGCCTGCCATACCAGTCCAAGAAATTGAAGCTATGTCAACCAGACTCGTCCAGTTTGCAATCAAAAGGGGACAGTGTGAATGCGTTTCAAAACAGGAATCTTCTAGAGGGATGGTGGACATTAATGGCTCATTTATTACCCCACTCCTCTTGGTGGCGGTTTTTAGGGTGAATCTTGTCTAGGGTTTTTTGTGGCTCAATCTAGGCCATCCAACCGATTGTAATCTGGGCCGTCCGTTGGACTTGGCCAGCTATATAAAAGGGCATCCCCCCTCATTTGTACCTTAGTAGAGGTTAGAGATCAGACTAGAGAGTAGAGCAGAGACACTTTAGTTGTAATATCTTAGCATAGCGTAGTTTGAAGGAGAAGGAAAGTTTTCCTTTGAAAACTTTGTAAGAGATTGTTGTGAAAAACTATTGTAATAAAAGATCTTTCATTGAATGGTGAATTCATCTTTGTTATAAGTAGCTAGCAAAATTTCTTCATCCCTTCGACTTCAAGTAGCGTAAAGTAGAGTGGTTTTCATTTTCATGCAAGTACTTAGTAATTGTGGAATGTGGTGCTCGATTTGAACAAGACTTTGCTTATCCATACCACTAGCGGGTTCGCTGACGGTGGGTTCGCCCTGCATGGTAAACTGGATTACTTTTCAAACTTAACTTCGATTGTGATTCACGTGTTTGTATGCATCGTCTTGATGGTACTTGCATGTTGAGTTATAATTTGAACACCTTTTGCTACTCCTCTGAAGATTGCACCGGTTTTGTGGAAGCTGTCCGAAGCGAGGCAAAGCAAGGCTCGGTTGAAGTCTGTGAGAATTGATCGCCATGTCCCACGCCTTAGAGTAGATTAGAACCTTCTTATCCCTACACTCATTTAATTTCAGTTCATTTCTGGTTAGTATTAGGAAACTTGTGCTTACCTACCAAATCATCTAAATTACATGAAAGCCTTTAATCTGCTGTCTGCTGCATGCTGCTGAACAATTGTGTAAGTCCCCTTGAAATACCAGCAAAATCACATCGAGCCAACCGAGGGTATTCTATTGCATGAAGGAACCTTGGAGTTAAATGCATGACCTATCTCTCAATCTTAGCATGTAGGAAACTTTGTTCAAGAGAGGATAGAGTATCCGTTGGGAAACTTTATTCTGTGTTGATGCGGTCACAAAAATCACATCAACACCTCTATTTTTGGTTTGGCTTCCACACTCATAATGGCCCTTATCAATCTTTCTTCCACTCCTTCTGGTTCTTCTCAAACTTCTTCATTAGTTTGGGATTTCTCTTCTTCCTCACCTTCACTAGCATCATCAATGACTATTCCCCTACATTGTACCTACTCCATGGCATCCATCCTTGCTGAGAGGTTCTGCAACAACTCTAGAACCACCTTGGGAACCTCCTCTTCTCATCCTTCTTAGTGGCATTTTTCCCACTTCCCAATCTCCCAACTTCTTACGACTCTAATACCAAGATAATGGAAGCCTGAGTAGTTTCAGACAAAATAGTAACACTTCAAGTAATAGAAGATAACAAGAGCACCTCCTCTTCTCATCCTTCTTGGTGGCATTCTGCCCACTTCCCAATCTCCCAACTTCTTATTGCTTTGATACCAAGAAAATGGCAGCTTGAGTAGTTTCAGACAAAATAGTAACACTTCGAGTAACAGAAGATAACAATAAATAAAAATCACAAACATCAAGCACCTCCTCTTCTCATCCTTCTTGGTGGCATTCAGCCCACTTCCCAATCTCCCAACTTCTTACGGCTCTAATACCAAGATAATGGTAGCTTGAGTAGTTGTAGACAAAATAGTAACACTTCGAGTAACAAAAGATAACAATAAACAAAAATCACAAACTACAAAATGTTTCCCCAAACAATTAGGCTGATCCTTTGCCAAGGGCGACAGGAACATTGGCAAAAAACATACCTTACACAAAGCAATCAAAAGATAAGCCTATCAACAACAATGAAAGGAACACAAAACTCATTCCTCATTCAAGCAATAAGAAACAAAGCTTTTTAAGAATCAGTGAAAGGAAACAGTTCCATCGAACAAAACTAGGAAAACTAGAGATAAATGTGTATTGAGCAAAGCAAAACTAATTACAATGAAAGTCGATTCTCAAAGGAATCGACCCCCTTATTGTTTAGCTCAATTACTCCCGCTGCTTGGTTTTCTTTTTGATACTCAATCATTGCCCAATCTGAAACCTCACGTCTGCTCTTTTCCTAACTCGATGCCAACACACTCTGCCTCTACAACCACAGATCAAGCTCCTTCCAAAACCCTCGATCATTTCTTGTTTTTGTTTTGCAAAATCCTTCAAAACCATTCAAGAGGTGATAGGTGTGATAGGTAAGAAACGTGTGCACCAACTAACTCAACCATCTCTGCCCTACGAGAGATTAGGGAAGACAAGATTCAAGGATCTTGAAGACAACCAAAACCGGCCACATGTCACAGAGAAGAAAAACAAAAACAGCCAATAACAAACTAAAACCAAAATTGAAGGAAATGCTCAATGCCCCTGCATCATGGTTGTAATTTTTCTAGGAACTCTTAATGATTTTTTTGGTTTGGCTTAATACATTGCAGCTCTAATTGTAATTTTGCTATGCTTTAATGCCTTTACTTTGTGTGGGTTCCATAGTATAGCTCTCATTAATATACCAAAAAAAATCTCAAAAAAGAATTCTAGATCACTATTACTTGCAATGCTGCAATTTCCAAATTTATGTGCATTCAAATCATCATGCAAGCTTTCATCTCCTTCAAAATCCAGTTTACTGATTCCAAGTTAGATTACTCCAATTTCCTATGCTGTGATTTCAGCTTCTGCACTTCAACTGCAATCTTTAACTTAGGTTCTTCCAAATCGTAGTTTATGGATTCCAAATTAAGTTACTTACATTTTTGTATGCCGTGATTTCAGTTTTCTACACTTTAAGTTATATCATGAACTTCAGCATTTTGTTAGTTCCATAGGCTGCCACTGTTGTCTTCAGGGCACTATCATGAGTTATTATCCACCAATAAAAGTTTAAATTTATATTTTATATATAATTCGTAAAAAAATTATTTTTTATTTTTTAATTCAAGAAGAAAGCATGCACTCTATTTAACCTTTCATTGCCGATGAATCCTATGTCATTTTTGGAAGTGATAGAAACCATACCTATAGGTCATTGGAATCACATAAAATTGTTTTCTATCTTCCCAATTCACTTTTTTCCTCATTTGCTCAACGTCTTCATCATCAAATGTTCCATGGTGAGCTTTGGATGTTCCCTCCTTCTTGGACAACCTTCCAATGAGAGTTTTGACCTGCATAAGAAGCTTCATGATTACTAAACTATGCTTTTTTAAAAATGTTGTCAATACATGTTTGACTAGTGCTGAATTATATTCTTTCAGAAAATGTCTACCATAAATAATACTTAAATAACAAGCACAACTTATTTCTTGACTGCTAGCTTGAACAACATTGCACATCAAAATTTTAAAAAATTCCATCTGTAACATCGAATTATGTCTATATATTACCTTAATAAATGTAGGCTTTTCAGTTTCATTGAAAGCAGCAAGAAGTGCTCTATGAAAAGAATCCATGTCTTCATGTATGTTATCAACTGCAATAGTATTCCAGCCAAGAGCTCCAAATCGGCCACAAATGTCTTCAGAAAATGCAAGACTAGTATCTCCATCAATTGTAACATGGTTATCATCATATATTACTGTGAGTTTATTAAGTTTCCAGTGTCCTGCCAGTGAAGCTGCCTCATTTGATATTCCCTCCATTGCACATCCATCACCCATAATGCAAAACCTGGAGAAATTTAGTGTCATTTCTTTCAGAAACTGGGAAGAAACTTTTACAACAATCCCAAAAGACTATACATAATACTCTCTATTAAATGCACAAAGCATAGAAAAGGAGATTACATGCTTATACTATTTTAAACATTTTGAAAACAATAAAAGTTCTGAAACATGTGGAAAATCTGAATATTTATCCCTTGTATTATAATTTGGTGTATAAAAGATGAAGAAAACATCATCCTGCTAACAATCTAGAACAGTCTGCAAATTATGTTCTTGAATTCTAATGACAAAAGATTCTTACGTCCGGTGATCAACAACCACTGTATCTGGCTTGTTAAAACGTGCTGCTAGATGTTTCTCTGCAAATGCGAAGCCCACTGCATTTGCAACTCCTTGTCCCAGAGGACCTATTTCAATTTTTGACAGAACATGTGTAAGGTGTCTGACATGCTTTTCCTATAACAAGGTTTTTGAAAAATATTATATTAAGTTTGTCAAGGTGAATTGAAACAGAAGGCAACTGAAAGAAAATTACTAATGTATAAGCTTTTTTATTTGTTTGAGAAGTATGAACAAGCTTTCAAAATCACATCTGCCCATTGTCTTTAGCATAAAGGGCATGAGAGTACCAGTGGTAGCCTCAACACCAGCAGTTATTTCATTCTCTGGATGACCAGGTGTTCGGCTACCTAATTTGCATAATCTTTTTAAGTCTTCTATCTGCAAATCATTAAAAAAAAAAAAAAAACATTAAAACGTACAAATGACCAGAAGAATCAAACAGGTTTAGATAAAAATAACACTAAAAGGGATTAACGCATCTCCAAAATTAAGATAAAAATGATTATACTATAGAAAATGCACTCCAAAAATAAATTTCAAGTTGGGCAGAAGAATCACAAGTAAAAATGCAGAAAACAAAGTCAAAGAATCAAATATTTGCAAAACTTCACCAGAAACTCTTTCTTTTAGTTTTTAAGTAACTGTACCCAAAAATGACTTACTACTCATAGATGTTTCATTTCATTTTTCATTAGAGATTTCCTTGTTCTAATATTCAGTAAAGATTAGTAACAGTACTATTTTGAACAATATTTTTGGATCTACTGATTTTGTCTCCAACTCTTAGCAATGAAGTGAGCTGCTTTAAAGAACAAAAGGCCACTTTAAAGAACAAAAGACCACCTCAGCCAAAAATTACAGTTTCATTGAAGTTGCAAAAAAATGCATATAAAAAATTTTAATAAATGAAAATAGGAAACGATTAATGTTTTGAAGTTGCACAAAAATACATATCAAATATGCAAATAGGAAACATCTAATGTTTGAATATATGCCAATTAACTTAATCAAATCCAAAATTCTTTTTTTCTTCAGCAAAGTTTCTATGAACATACAGTGTCTGGAGAGGAACTAGACCCATGGAGTTGATGAAGCAGCTATCAAGAGGACAAGAAAAAAAAAAAAAAACCCTTGAAAGACATGATAATTATTTTTTCCCCTAGAAATGTATCTTATATTACATCAAAAAACATGTTAATTTATTTTTTCAAAGACATGCATCTAATGTTACATCGAAGAACATGATAATCATAGCAGATTGCTAATGGGATTAGCAGAGAAACTAACATCTAAGATTGTATCCCACAACATAGAGATTTGACTTCACTACAACAAAAAGCAGTCTTTGCTTCTCACAATATAGTGAAGCCCTTCATAAAGGACAGCGATTCCCCTATATTCTAATGTTACAACGAAGAACATGATAATCATAGCAGATTACTAATGGGATTAGCAGAGAAACTAACATCTAAGATTGTGTCCCACAACATAGATATTTGACTTCCCTACAACAAAATGCAGCCTTTACTTCTGTCAATATAGTGAAGCCCATCATAAAGGACCGCGATTCCCCTAAATTGAACAGACTCCCAAAGAATTTTCTCATGAAAAGTAGCCTTACATCTCATTTTCCACAGAAAAACAATGGAGAATATATGAATTGTATCGTAGACATACCCCTGGTTTAAAATAAACACACAATCCTTTTGAAAGTATAGATTTTTTTTGCTATAGTATTGAAAGCATAAATTCAACATAAAGCATGCATTCCTTGAATATAATGTGGGAAAACTCTATGCCTGTGGAGGTTGCAAAAGCAAATGGGGATGCAAGTGTTTGTGATAGCAAATTTCTGAACAAATGATATTGTAGGTGTTAATCATAATCCTGGAAAAATAAAGAGTTAAAAGGATGCATTTTCAAGGAGAGAAGCAGAAACTAGAAGCCCAAACTAGTACCAATGGCCCATCCAAAAGGCATGATCTAGGTTGATTTTTAATAATCTTAATCACTTGTTTTAGGATAACCACCATATGAACAAGAGACATGGCCACAAGCATATGGCTAAGTGATAAGTGGGAGATACCTACTATGAAACCATCTAGGTTCAAAACAGAAAACAAACTCTTGCCAAAATATCCCCTATGTACTCACTAGGTTGAATTCTATGTTACACCCCAATTGTTTATTTACTATTTACTATTATTATGTGGGGTAAATGTGAATGTAATTTGAATTCTGAAGGTGAATAAATTGTGCTTGCACTTTGTTATCAATGAATTGTGAATGAGTGCTATTTCATTTAATGATATGTGAAGAAATGCATATATGTGAAATGGATGGTTATTGAATTGATATTCAACTATGTGTTGATGTGATTTTTGTGACCTCACCAACCAGGTAGAACAAAGTTTCCAAATGGATACCCTATTCTCTCTTGAACAAAGTATTCGGCGTGCTAAGATTGCGAGTGAGATCACGCCTTCAACTCCAAGGTTCTTTAAATGCGAATAGGCTTAGTTTGGTTGATGTGTATATGCTGTGTACTCACGAGGGGACTTACGTAGTTGTTCAAAATGAGTGTAGTAACGACCAATACATGCTTTTGAAGGGGATTTTGCGCGAATGATTTGGCTTTAGCGTGCAAGTTTCCTAAAACTAACCAAGATTATGCAGAATTTAAATGGCTGCAGAGATTTCTAAAATTTTAAGTTTTAATCTAAATGCAAATGAATGTTATGCTTAACTTGAATGAACTTCGAACAAACCTTGCCTAGCCTCCCTTAGGACAGCTTCAACAAAGCAAGTGCAATCTTCAAAGGGTGAAAATGATGTTCAAATCACAATCCAATGATGCAATTACCATCACAACGATGCATAACTACACATGAATTTCGATCGAAGTTAAGTGCAAAATGTTCCAGTTGACCACGCAAGACGAGCTTACCATCAGTAAGAACGTTAGTGGTATGGATAAAAGAAATTCACTTATGTCAAGCATAAACATCCATGTCTAAATACTAGCATGAGATTAAGTCCTAATTGAAGTCAAAGGAATAAGAAACCTCACGAACTATTCCAAACAAAGTTGAAATTCACCATCAATGAAAAGCTTTATTAAGAATAGCCCTCCCTTATATAGCTGGCCTGTTTGAACAGACGGCCCAGATCAAATTACAACGGAGGGCTCAGATTGAGCCACCTCAGCCCTAGACGAGATTGCCCTAAAAACCGCCAGAAGGTGGAGGAGTGGCGTCATAAATGCTCCTAAAAATAGCAGATTCCTCCTTTGACCGCCATGAGCAATTAATGCCCACTAACCTTCTAGAAGATTCTCGTCCATGACCCGGATTCCTTTGCTCTTCTCTCTGACCGCGTACGCTATGAATCGCGCCAGCACTGCGTCGACCTCTTCTTCAGAAATTGATGGAGTGAGATTCAGCTGATACTCCAAGATGGCTACCATTTGTTCGTGCTTCTCACAAGATTTTTCCCAAGTCTCCATAGAATCCTGCGTGCTCTGAATGATTGTTGAAAACGTGGAGATGTTTTCAAAATCCAACTGGGAAAATGTTCTCATCTCAGAAAAGAATGGCTGCAATTTTGCCCTTAGTCCTTCTGCTTCTACCTCCTCATGCGCAAGCCTTCTTGCGAATACTGACTCCAAAGTGTTGAGAATACTCTCACGAATATTCCTCATAGCCTTTCTGATCCTGGAGGACTCTATTGCTGCAGTGTCAAAGAAATTCTTCCCTGTGAACGCTGCTGAATGCCATCCACGGAAGTCATATCTATCACCCGCTTGAATTACCCCTTCATTCACCAGAGTTTGCGTGGGAACACGCATCAAAACAGCAAGACGTGGGATAGTTTTGTCTTGAAAGATGTGGGTATCTCCCCAAGCCTGCTCAACATCATCCAAACGTGAAAGAATACCGGAAGCATTTTGGAATGCTGAGACGAGATCCGCCATGAACTTTTCTGCCTCAGCACGGACACCATTCACCCACTTATCTCCTTCTCGTACAGCCCTCTTCACTTCCTCCAAGCCGCTGATCGGCTCACGTGGCACCTCTGGTGGAAGCTCTGCTGCTGGATTACCTTGAGCAACAGGATGTGCGAGATTTTGCACATACTCAACTAACGCTCTGTGCTCTTTCTTCAACCTCTTATACTTTCCTTCTTTCTTTACCAGCCTATCCTTTAATGCCTGAAACGAACTTTCAGCTTCTTCCACCACTTGCGCTCCTGAAGGGCGTCCCAACTCAACTGTGGTGATTGTGTACTTCTCCGGCATTGCATCACTCAAATCGTGATCTTCCCTTGGGGCAGCGATATGAAGGCTACGGGAACCTGCCTCATTGGTTTCTATCCTCGTGTACTTTCTCGCCCTCTTCCGCTTTGGCGATTTGCTTGTTCTATTCAAGAGTTCTTCCATTTCAATTGCTAGGTTGGCGTCATCATCCTGGTCTCTTCTGATCGCCTGTGAAAGCCAATTTCGCTGAATATCATAAACAATCAGAGGCTGCTCCTCAGTGGCTTCCACTTCCCGAACTTCTTCCCGAGCAGTATTTGGTGGAGGCTCAATTATCTCGACATCATGATCACTTTCCTCACGAGTCCCAGCATCTTCCTCTCCGAAGGAAAAGTCGAAGTGGGTGTCCATATCTGTGTCTTCCCCTTCATCTAGCTTACTGGCAGCTTCAGGATCATTCACACTTTGAGTATCTACCTCCTTGGGGATTGGCTGGTTAATTTCTCCATCCTCCAACTCTTCATTTCTTTTAGCTCTCTGACTAGCAAATAATGACACTTCACGCACACTGGAAGCATGAGACACCAATTGAGTTGAGGACGTGTCTTCCGATCCCTGAGGCTCTGGCTGAACGGGCTTCCTTCTTTTTGGTTCTGGACCTTGTGTGAGCTGCTTCTTCCTCTTTGCTACCACTGGCGGCTTTCTATCACCCATGAGGTCATACGTGAGGGCGACTGACCTCCTCCTTAATCTGTTAACACGCTCATCCACCCATGCTCTAGTGAATGTCATGACTGGGATAGACAAGGTGTCTAGATCCACAATCTCTGGTTCGGCCCAATCTATTGGTGGCATCGGAGCGTTCTTTACCGTTTCATAATCTGGATGGGTGACCCTAGTATCCTCCTCAAGTTGATCCGGCACCTTAATCACCTCACACTCCCTGATTAGCTTTAGAGGCAGCCTCGAAAACATCCTTTTTCTAATCTCGTCCTCGCCTCCAGCATTTGCCCAAAAGTCCTCCAGGTGAGCCTTGTGTTTAAATTCTTCTCCTTGTACCGTTCCAATCATTCCCTTAGGGTCAAAATTCTGTCGGCTGGTATAGAGAGTCAGCTTGTAGAACTTTAGCTCATCCTCGGCCTCCTTGGCTGCTTGCAAAGTCGGGCATTCTTCGAGTGAATTTCCCAACACAATGGGAAAATGAAGACCTCCCTTCTTCTTTCGCCTTATAATCTTGTCGTAGGCCACCAATTGCCTAGACAACTCAAGTAGGACCATTCTGTTAGTGGGGTACCTGGGCAGTTTGTACACATACGAATCGTACCCCGGCAGCCTCAAGTAGGTAAATTTCAGGAATTGGATGAACCAACACCCATATTCTTCGATCAGCGCCTGAGCCTCCTCGGATAACCTCTGCTGTAGCCTTTGCTGAAGTGTTCTCGTGATGTACATGGTAAAGGCATCATTCACTCTTTGAAAGTCACCAGTGTGAGTAAGATGCAACTGTCTGCACGACTGGTGGATCTTAAACTGATTGTAGCCGCAGCCAATTGGCTCTTGGTACGCCAATCCCCTGTACTTGGTCATTCGAGCCAACATATAGATGACGTATGAGCTCATATAAAACGTTTTTGTTCTTCTGAGACTCCGGAACTGCTCATCGATGTTATCACTTATCATCTTCGCCCAGTTCACTTGCTCATCCCCTTCGAGCACCACACTGATGTAAAAGAACATCCATGGCTCGAATATGAAAGATTGCGGGCTACCATTGACTCTGCTGAGCAACATAATGATGTCGCAATATTCTTGCTTCAGCTCCTCTGAGATTATTTGTTTCGGTAGCCTGGCAGCAGGTGGCTTTGGCTTGCGCATCCATGAGGTGTTTATTCTTTTCATGCACTTCTCGAAGGTTGTGGCGTACATCTTATCTGCCTTGGCCTTGGACTTATACAACATGTTGTCCGTGGCGAGGATTCCAAACGCCTCGCCGATTGCATCTGGAGCGAAATTAGCCATGATCAAACCATCAGGAGAGGTGATAGTCCGATCCTCAGAATTATAGAAGTTGGCGCACTCTAGGATCAACTCGGGACAACGGACTGCCGGTTGGAAGCCTGCTGCATTATACAACCCGCTCTTCACAATATTCCGTGATGCATCTGTTGGAAGGTTGCCACCTTGCCCGTACATTCGGCGTATGAACGTCTCGAGGTTGAAGGACCCGAGGTTGGTATCCGTCAGGTTTCCGTACTTTGAGATGATCTTTGACTCCGGGATGAAGGATTTCTTTAAACCCTTGATAATCGCCTGCCTGGAGGCGTTCTCTTTGACAGCTTCGTTGTTTGCAGCCTTAGTTCCAGCCTTGCTAGTTCCAGCAGCGTCAGCCATCTGCAAAACAAAAAGCGAATATTACTCCATCAACTTTTAAAACAACAATCACGTGAGGCGGCTGGTGGTTGGAGTTGGCTGCAAAAATAAATACAAGTTAGTAGCGTTAGCAGTCAACTTTGACTTCTTAAGAATTAAACTTCAACCTCCAGCGACTCGCAGCCAAAAGAAATAACTTAACTCTATCAATCTTAACTTCGAAAAAGCGTGTTGAGTCTCAGTAATTTTTAAAATCAGCAATTTCGAATTAAAATCAGCAAGCCTTCGAATTAAATTACCAAGTTTGAAATCAACTCTTCGACAGTTATACATCAGCAACTTCGAAGAAAATAAATCCGAGATTTTTTTTAAACGAGCAAGTTAAAATTCGCAAGCTTCAACAATTAAAAATCAACTTTTCGGAAGTTATAAATCAGCAACTTCGAAAAGCAATCGAAAATCAGCACTTCGAAAATTATAAAACAACAATTTCGAAGGCTTTACAATTTAAATCCAATTCGATTCTAACACTCAGCAATTTCAGAAAATCTAAAGTTCAAACAACTTCGAAAAATCAAAGCTCAAGCAACTTCGCATTCAAACAATCTCAGCATTTTAACTCTCAGCATAAATAAACGATTTCAGCATTTCAACTTTTAACTTCAAAGCATTTTCGACTTTCAGCAAAATAAAAAGTTTCAGCAACTTCGAATACATACCTCAACAACGTGAAGAAATAAAAATGCTAAACCCTTTTACTTCGAAGCACTTCGCAACTTGCAACTTCGAATCTCAGTAACTTCAAGAAACCAACTTTCAGCACTTTCAATCTCAAAAATCGAACTTTCAGCAACTTCTCGAATTAAATCTCACAACTCAACTTGCCAGCATAAATTTCAACTTCGAATCTTGTGAGATGAGAATGAAAATCCTCGGAGTTTTATAGCAAAAGGCTGGCGCTAATTTTAGCAGATGCCTTTTATTCCTTTCATCATGACTGACGCGTTTGCTAATTTTAAAAGGGAATATTCCAGTCGTCAGGCAGTTATTATGGCAATTTGCTATTCGGGGAGATTCTTTCCTCGATTTAAATTTAAAATTCCCTCCCGACTGCCAGTTACCTCCAGTGATTTCGAGAAAATCATTTTTACATCGATTTGAAGTTATCTCGACTGTATTTTAAAATGGCACTTTTAATTTATTAAAATTTTAATTTAATTGCCATTTTAATTTATTTCTTCAACGCATTTTAAAAAAATTCGATATCAATTGTCGAAACTGGCTAGGCGTAATTTTATTTTCCGTCCGTAATCGACTTCCAAAACAAATTCCCCTTGTTAAATCGTCCGAAATTTTAAAATTGCATGGGTCAAAATCGAAGGGGGAATTTAATATTAGACTTAGGAAAATAATTAATTAATTAATTAAATTAATTTCTCCGTCTTGCTAAGAGAAATTTTAATTTCCTCTGAATGCCATAGAGAATTTTCATTTAATCACGCTGAGGGGAAAATTTAAACGCCTTTTGATTTTTGAAAATCACCAGTGATTTTAAAAGGGGGAGATATTTAATTTTTTAATCATTTTAATATTTATTCATCACCCCCTTTAACTAAGGCGCACTTGATATTCAATCCAACGCCCCTTTCTATCTTGATGCCATTTAATTATTGCCCGAATTTTTATTTTGTAATCAAACGCCTTAAATGTTGAGTCACTTTTCTTGCTTTTGAGGCGCCTATGACAAGCTTCATTTTGAACGCCCCTTTAATTTTATTTCAAAATTGGGCGCATTTAATATATCGAGCTTCTAATTTGTCTTTTAGCTTTGGGCGCAAATGTCTATGCTTACCTCCATTTTCATCATGGGCGCAAATAATGAGCTGAATTTTTAGTTTACTCTGGGCGCATATGAGTATCTGGAGTTTTAAATTCGGAACCAAAGATTTCATCTCCAAGGGCGCATTTACCTGTGTGAGCTTTCAAGCGCATTTGATAGGCTCAACATTCAATTTGAATTCCCACACATTAGCATTTCCAGATTTCTTCATGGGCGCATATTAAAGAGGGAGCTTTCAGGCGCACATGAGGGGTCAGGCTTTCAATTTTAACACTTACATCCTTTTTTTTACCTCTTTCTTCTCCAGGCGCATTTAGATGGGTCTCCGTCTAGTTTTGCACATTACCTTGGGCGCATTCTACATGGCCAACATTCGCTTTTCTCTTTAGGCGCATTTGACTCAAGCATCTTCCAATTTGTGCCTTGTCAACATTCACTTTTTAGTTGGGCGCAAATTACCTACCAAGCTTCAAGGCGCATTTAGCACATGGAGGTTTCAATTTACTTTCTTCTCAAGGGCGCATATGGCATGCCTAACTTTCAATTTTGACTTGGGGCGCATTTGGGAGGGTCTACATTCATTTTAATTTTCACGCCTTAGCATATTTAGAGATTCCTCTTCATATCAAACTTTTAATTCATGTCTTAGGCGCATATTGATCATGGTGCTTTTAGTTTTAAGAAAGGCGCATTTAGACTTGTCTACTCCCAATTTCATCACTTAGACAAATTTTGCCTATTTCAACGTCTTGGTAAACTCAGGCGCATTTGAGGGGTCAGGCTTTCAATCTGGGGGCGCATCTAGGAGGTTGTGTTTTCAATTTTGGCCTAGGCGCAAATAAGGGGTCAAGCATCAAGTTTCATGAGGGGGGCGCATTTGGACCCATAAGCTTTTAATTTCGCTACTTAGCCAATTTCCATCCAATCACCAAGGGCGCATTTAGACCCCTCCAAGCCAGGCGCATTTAGCACATGGAGGTTTCACTTTCACCACTGGGCGCATTTAGATGTGCTTACTTCTATTTTCATTATGCTTAGTCTACTCCATCTTCCCAAGGCGCATTTGACAGGGTCTCCGTCTAGTTTCCGACACTTAGTGAATTTTTGAATCTCCAACCTTCTTGGGCGCTTTTGGAGGGTCAAGCTTCCAATTTCAAGTGCTTTGGTAAAATTTCACCTGTCTTCAGCCTCTTGTAGCGAGTTTTGGCCGGATTTGAAAAATTATCAAATTTGACTTGTTTCGTCCCTTTTGCCAAATTTAAGTTGATTTTCCTTGGTCAACCCTAATTTGCCCTGACTTTCTATTTTTAGAAAGTTCCTTAAATTTTGCACCGTTGACTGAATTCTGACCTTGGAAAGCCCAATGTCTGTCCTGCTCTGAATTTCAACTGATTTGTGCCGTCAGTGCCTGATGCCTGTTTGTACTTGCTCTTTTTAGCAACCTGCTAAAAATAGAAACTGTTCAGAAAGTCCTCAAATTTCCTATGCTGAATGTCTGAAACATGGTGATCGTGACTGGATGCTGTTTCTGCGTGAGTGTCGGGTCCCGTCCTTGATTTTAGGAACCCCTAATTGACCTGCTAAAAATAGCAACTATCTGATTCTTCATTCTCTGTAACTTTGTTTGCCTTGAAATTCGCGCCACGGATTACTTATCACCTGTTTGTCCTGTACCAGTCGAGATCTGGTGTCAACCTGCCAATTATAGCTGCTTCTGAAGTGACTTACTATTTATAGTAAGTGCCCGTTTCTGAGGCTTCCTTTGCTCCGTTTGCTTTGAAATCTGGACAGTGTGCCCGTCGTTGGTGAACTTGCCTGTGTATGCTGACGCCGAGATCAACTTTCTATTTATAGCCCTGTCCAAAATGCCCTACTAAAAATAGCAGGTTCTCCGATTGCCTTCAAATTTTGCCAGCAGCTTCTCGGAAGGATGTCAATCATGATGGATACCTCAGTTTTGAACGTTTTGACCTCTGACTCCTCATTTTTAGTGCTGAAGCTCGAAACCCTAATTTTGTGCATGTTGCTCAGATGAGCTTCGTTTGACCTCGTTTCAGTTGTATGATGATCAGCTTGCATTTCTGAGGTGTTGAGTAGCTGCCCAAGTGACACCTGCTAAAAATAGAAAGCGGCCGGAAAAGTGACTGACTGGCTGCCGGATGATCTTACTGTCATCTTGCCGAAAAATTAAAACCTGTAAAATTTCCAAATACCTAGCACCGGGCTAAAAAATAGTGGTGCTCGAAAAAGTGGTCACCCATTTGCAGCGTTACATCAAGTATGGGCTCTGGAAAACCCAGAAGAAAATGCCGGTTACGCGCTGAAAACCGTGACGTAAACCCTAATATCGGGCCTCAAGGTCAATGTCGGTTGTCATCCTGCTTTGCATGTCATATCGTCGCGAAGGTCTCGAAAAACCCAGAAGGAATCTCCGGACATGCATCAGAAAATGTAACATTAAGACCTTGAAATTTGCTCTGGAAGTTGTACTGCTAAAAATAGCAGGTTGTCCGTTTTTGCTCAAAATTTGTCAAAAGTGACCTTGAAGTGCTCAGAATGCAATGAAGTTGCCAAACTGTGAAAATCTTAAGAAAATCAACCCTAAACTGACACTTACTAAAAATAGAAAGTTGGCTGAACTTAGTGAAAATTCAGGGGTTGCTTGCTGAAAGCATGGTATTAACATTGCTAGGCTCAAATGCTGACAAACCAACTTAATTTGACCTCAACATGACCTAAAAACGTGAAACCCTAATTCCAGACTTGGTCGAATCTTTGTGTTCAAGCTTGCTGACGGGAGCGTCCCCAGAAAAGCAGATAGCAGAAAAGAAGCAGAACGAGAGAGAAAGACAAAAACCCAAGCCAAAAGACCAGAATGGAGCGAAAATTTAGGGGTCCCCATTTTAGATGGGGCGATGTGTGAAAAGGTCACAACATCTGGCGACTCCACGGGAAAGTGTTGAAAAACACTTTAAGAATTGAACCTTGATTAAATCTTTCTCAAACCATCATACAGAAAAGACACTTACTCAAAAGGGGAGAAGAATCCGATATTGGATCAGAACACTTTCATCCAAAACCCTGTGAGTGTGTGCATTCGTCCCATCTCTAAACCATCTCAACTTCCGGAATCGGCCGTCGCAAGTTATGTAAATATCTTAACTTCAAAAGCATCCTGGACATTGCCTCGCTGCCAGTCAGGCGTCCATAGCCCTGATGAGGTTGTCGCTACAATTCTCACGAATATTGCTCCACTGCCGGTCAGGCGTTCATAGCCCCGGTGGAGTTACTCATATGTTCCCAAAACCAACATTTCATGATATTTTCTTTTTTTTTTCATTCATTCATTTTTATTTTTTTTCAGATATTTCTTTCAAGCACATTTCCCTTTTTCTCCGTTTGATTTCTTCGTCAATTCCTCAATATCAGCCTCCAATGGGTTTGAGAATTGTAGTGGCGCTTGAAGCTAAGATGTACCTCACCTGCTAAGGCCTTTCCCAAGAAACCAAAATGACTTAGAATGGAGATAGGTAGAGTATTTAGGATCTTCAGACTCATGTGTTGAGACACAATAACGGGTTAACCTCCCAAGGCGAGTTTAATCCAAACCGGATGATGACAAGAGGAAAACAACCTTAGTCTTTTTTCGAAATTTTGCATATCCCAGCGGAAAGAAATCATATTGTGAAAGTTAAAACCATCATCGCCCCCTCCGCGACGGGAAACCCTAAAATCCTTGCCCATTCCAAACCAAAACCACTTGAGCGGACAACTCAAGGGAAACAACGCCAAACCAAAAACCCAGAGGGCAACAAACCAAAACCAAAACAAAGGAAAACCGAAAAGCAACGGAAAGCAAACCTAACCTAATATGTTACAAAGAAGGCTCTCGGAGAGAACCTAGGGCTGGAAATAATGCTTGAGGAACTGTCCGTTGACGGGCAACGGGACATCCTCCCCTGTCAAGGTACGCAATCTAAATGCATTATCTCCGAGGATTTCAGAAATTTGATATGGCCCCAACCACAACCTGTCAAACTTGTCATGATCTCCTTTCTTTTCGTGGGCTTTGTCCCAGTATAAAACCAAGTCAGAAATCCTAAATGACTTGATCTTTGCTTGCTTATCGAACCATCTTTTTACTACTGCCTGGTGTTTTGCTAGATTCTCAAGAGCTTCATCCCTTTTCTCTTCTAAATGCACCAACTGAGATAATCTCGTCTGAACTTGATCCTCTCCTTCGAGATATTCTTGGATAAACTGGAGAGTGGGTATCCTTAGTTGCACTGGAAAGACAGGGTCTTGTCCATAGACCAAATGGTAGGGAGACGTTCCCAAGGAACTCTTCGTTCTGATCCTGTCTGCCCATAGGGCAAACCTCAACTGCGTGTGCCAATCTTTCGGGTTCTTGTCCAACAATTTCTTGATAGCATTCAGTAAATTCTTATTTGTGGACTCTGCTAGTCCGTTCCCCTGCGGGTAGTAGTTAGAAGAAAATTTCAGTGTTATTCCATACTCAAATGCCCAGTTTGAAAACTTTAGTGAGGAGAAGGCTGAGCCATTGTCGCTGACTAGGGCATGAGGGCATCCAAATCTCGTAATGATATTCTCCTCGAGGAACCTGATGACCACATCTGCTGTGCACTGCCTCAGAGCCTGAGCCTCTGTCCACTTGGTGCAATAATCTGTAGCTGTCAGAATATACCTATGTTGTCCTGATGACGGCGGATTAATCATGCCAATAAAATCCAATCCCCATTTTGCAAAGGGCCTGACCTCAATCACTGGCTGCAATGGCATGGCGGGATGTCTTCCTCTATTCGCCGCTGTCTGACAGACGTGACAAGCCTTTACATGCTCATATGTGTCTTTAAAGAGCGTGGGCCAATAATATCCAGCCCTTAAAATCTGATGAGCCGTGGCCAGACTACCCCCATGTCCAGTCCCAAACTTCTCATGGAAATGCTCCATCAACTGCTTTGCTTCTTGTTTGCCTACACATCTTAAATAAATTCCTTCATAATTTCTTCTGTAAAGCACTGATGCCTGGAGCATAAACTTCTGACTTTTCATCCTCAAGGTTCTTCGTTGGGCTGGATTCAGGTGGCGAGGACACCTATGATTCAGCAAATAATAAACGGTGTCGTCGTACCACTCCCCTGGAGATACCTCTTCCAAAACATATGTTTGTTGTACTAACTCTGGACCCACCATGGCAATTGTCTGTGCTAAAGCTTGTCCTCGGACTAACTTCATGGGCTGTATCTCTATGTCATATTCCTGCAAAGTGGCGACCCACTTGCCTCTTCTTTCTCCTAACTCATTTTGCATCAACAATGTTTTCACGGTAGCATCAGGAACAATTGCGTGGACTTTGCTCCTCAAAAGGTAGTGTCTGAATTTCTTCACAGCCTTCACCAAAGCGTATGCTTGTTTTTCAACACTGGGGTATCTCAACTCAGCTTCTTTCAGTGGAGCACTCATAAAAGCAATTGGGTGCTCGTCCTTTTCCTCTGTTCTTTGTGTCAACACCGCTGCACAAGTATGCTCTGAAGCGAATGAATATAGATAAAAGGGTTTTGTATAATCCGGACTCACCAATACCGGAGCGTCCACTATAGCTTGTTTAATCTCATCAAAAGCCTTCCTAGCTTGTGGGGTCCATTCAACCTTAGCATTCTTCTTTAGCATTTCATTCAGCGGCCTTACTATCTCCGCAAATCCAGTTATGAATTTTCTCACAAAATTAATTTTGCCGAAGAATGATCTTAATTCCTTTTGACTTCCGGGCAAGCCGATCCTGGAGATAGCCTCAATACGCTCAGGGTCAATTGAAATACCCTTCTCTGAGATGACATGACCCAACAATTTACCTTCTGTTACACCAAATAAACACTTCTTTGCATTCAAGGAGATACCGAATCTTCTGCATCTCTGAAAAATCTTCCTTAAATCTTCGACATGATCTCCTCTTTTCTTTGAGAATACAGTCAAGTCATCCATATATATAATTATGCACTTCCCTACTAAATCTCGAAAAGCGATATCCATAGCTCTCTGGAAAGTGGCTCCTGCGTTAATTAATCCAAAAGGCATTCTTCTGTATGCAAAGGTTCCCCATTTTGTGGTGAATGCTGTCTTCAGTCTGTCTTCTTGTTCTACCATCACTTGGTTATATCCAGAATACCCGTCCAGGAAGGACATCATCTGTGAGCCATTTACTATTTGCAGCACCTCGTCTAATGAAGGCAAAGGATAATTATCCTTTTCAGAGGCTCTGTTCAGATTGCGGAAGTCTACGCATAACCTTATCTCTCCGTTCTTCTTTCTAACTGGAACAAGATTGGCGACCCACGTGGAGTGCCTTACTGGAAAGATGATCCTAGCCGATAGAAGCTTCTTGACTTCTTGGTAGATCAACGGCTCTAGCAATGGATTCACCGGCCTCTGCCTCTGTCTGAATGGTCTGCTGCCTGGTTTCAATGGAATTGTGTGTGTAATCAGCGAAGTATCATATGTCTTTAAATCTTCATATCCCCAAGCTATTACACCTGGAAATTCTTTCATCAGCTTCAGGATGCCTTCCTTTTCTTTTGGTGTGCAAACTTTTCCAATGAAAACATTCTTTACTTGTTCTTCTGTTCCCAGATTAACAGCTTCACAGTCATTACCTTGGGTGCTCTGGTTTCTACTCAGCTTATCATGATCAAATGGTCTTTCTAATTCCACCATTCCCCTTGGAATGACATTTGTCTTCAAGTTAAGGATCCCTTCGGTATCAAATTCTGTTTCTTCAGTTTCTTCCTCATCAATGATTTGTGCTTCGAACACGCCTGAGCACGTGAGAAAATCCAAAATCTGTTTATCATCATCAAACACCTGAAAATTCTTTATGTTGTCGGGAATGGCTGGCGTTGAAACCAATTCTACCGTAAATTTCTTTAGTCCTTGCATGGCCAAAGGTTCAAGAGAACTAGCAGCTTGTGCAAGTGAATTTGCAACCGGATTCTTGGACCTATACACTTGCTTGATATTAAATGCATCGAAGCTTTCTATCAAGTCCCATACTCTATTGCGGTAGCGGCCCAACCTTTTGTTGTGGCAAGCATATTGTTTCCTTACTTGGCGGACTACAATATCAGAATCCCCGAAGGCGTGTACAACCTTGGCTCCCTTCTGAATGGCGAGGAGCAATCCATGAATTAGGGATTCATATTCAGTGACATTATTGGTGCATGCAAATTGAAGTCTATAGGCGCCTAAATATGCCTCTCCAGTTGGGCTAATAAGTTCGAACCCTGCTCCATTGCCTTTCTTCGACTTTGACCCGTCGAACCTCAAGGTCCATACTTGATTTTCTATGAGAGGGTTAGGGGACTGAGTACATGTATCCTCCTGATTGCATACCTCTGAAACCTTTTCTTCTATTTTTGACTGAACTTTATCATCCTCTACAAGTTCTTCTATTAACACAGTGTTCCCTTCACTTGTCTTTTGATCTTCTTTCCGCATTGAAGCTTGCGAGACAAGCTTTTCAACTTGTTCAAGCGCCACTTTACACATAGCACATGTAATCTCAGAGTGAAATGCCTCATGTATTCTACACCAATTCGGAAGTAGCAAATTTCTGATGGAGGCCTCCTTACCCAATTCTGTCTCTTGTTTCACGCTATTCAAAACGAAATCTCTGAAATTTTCAAATGTCCCTCCACTTTCACTGTCACTTGCATCACTTTCAATTAGGACTTCAGTGGAAGCATTGGCATCTTCTAGGATCTTTACTTCATTTGAACTTTGTAGCATTAAAATCTCTTGCTTGACCGGTCTATACGAGCCCAAATCAGTCTCTATGAACATAATCTCATTATCTTCACCGTACTCAGTGATCATCAACTTAAGCCTCGGTGTGCTTTCGACCTTGATTTGATTCGGGACTCCTTTCCATGGGAGCCACATATGGGAAAAATCGGTTGCAATATACCCATTCAGTTTTCTGGCCCAATCTCTACTCAGTAACATGCCATACCCATCTGGTATATCAACCACCGATATGTCAATGCAACTTTGAATTCTAGGATCGGCTGACAACTGCATATGAATATTGTTCAATTCTCCAACAACTGGAACTTCCGTTTTATCTAGTTGAGTCACCTTCTTAGTGGTCTGAAGTGGGACTATACCCAATCTTTGGCATACTTTCAGTGGCATCACATTGCTTGAGGCACCAGAATCAATCAAACAGTTGTGCAATAATTTCCCGAAAATTCTAATTGACACCAAGAAAGGGGCTGGTTCATCTTTCCCCTGATAGAATACCACTGGTTTCTTCTTTTCTTCAATAGGAGTGTCTTTCCTTTCAACCCTTCTATTCAATGGAGTTTGGCTAGCTTGAGTAACCTTCTGATTTTGTGTTTGCTCTTGTTTGTGTTCTGCAGGTAGATTGAATCGGACTTTCTTCTTATCTTCATTCTTTGGTTTCTCCGGTTCGTTTGAAGATCCCTGTACCACTCCTACAAATCCCTGAGACTGACGTGGAATTCTCCCAAAATTGAAAGCGCCAAGGTGCCTCTTCCTCATCGTTTGCATTGCGGGGCCGGGATTGTGTGATACATGTTGGAGGGTTCCCTGCTAAGATGTATAGAGTGCTTCTTGAGATAGATTCTTCTGGCGCTGCAATGACCGTCCACGACTGCGAAATCTTCATCAATTCGTATAAAGGAAGACTTACCTTTATCTTCTTCACTTCATCCAACACATAAGAGCTTAACTTTTTCATATCATCCCTCGGAATATTATCCTTTTGTGGCCGTTGCATTATTTGAGTAGGCTGTTGAACAGCTTGTTGTCCATTTCTGTTTTGCATCATATTCTGTGGTCTATACTCAGGAGAATCCCTTGGTAGACTTGGATTGTTGCTTGCATTGGGATTTGGCGGAGTCGTAAAGTTGTTCGAAGGGATTGAGGATGTCAAAGGTTCTTTCTGATGGTAGCTCCTCTGATATACTTTAGGTGCGGCTCCTCCAGAAGTCTGAAAAGCTTGCACTTCTCTTCTCCCTTCTACCAAAACACTATTATTGAGAGGTGGGAAAATATAATTACCTTGATCATGGGGCTCTTCTAAATAACCATTTTGAGCTTCTGAATATACTTGGGCTTCCGAATAGACTTGTGCTTCTTTAGCTTGATTATCTGGCGTCCCCACGGGACCATTTGCTGAAGCTGGTGGGAATCT
Organism: Sequoia sempervirens; assembly: GCA_007258455.2. Lineage (NCBI taxonomy): Eukaryota > Viridiplantae > Streptophyta > Pinopsida > Cupressales > Cupressaceae > Sequoia > Sequoia sempervirens. Next base: position 1,373 of record VDFB02104402.1, on the reverse strand, counting down.
TTGGTTAATAGATGGTGGCCAATAACTTTGGTACTCTGGATTAACTTCTTCTAGAATCAAAGCTTGGTCATATCTCTGGACTGGGACAATTTCATATCCTGTAGTTGAAGGATTTTCAGTACCCTCCGTACTCTTTACTTCTCTCTTAAAAATATCAGCAGCAACTTGGAATTCATGACATTGCAATTCAGAGTGCTGATTAGTATTGTGTAATCTACACCATCCCGACATGGCGGCTTCGGCTAAGAAAACTCTATCCGCGGGACGGTTCTCAGGAGGTGGCGGATTATCCAACTGTGAAGGGACACCTCCATTATTGGGTCCTGTGTTCCAAGACCTCTTCTGATATCCTTGGTTGTTATTACGATACCCATGAGTGTTATCATGTCCATGTCCTTGATGGGCATCTTGATGATGTGGAGGATTGTTTTGATATCCTCGGTTGGCACCTGGATGTGCCTGATAGTTTCTCAGCATGGATTGCATTTGGTTGTTCTGATTTCTGAGGTAGGTAACCTCAGATGACAGCCGCTTCATTTGTTCAACTAACTCTTTCATCTCATCTTTTTCTTCTTGAGTCCTCGTTTGTGGTACTGTATTCTGAAGATAGACTGGCTGTGTAGCTTGGGTCTGGGATAAAGGTACCCCAGGATGGAGAACTAACTGATTAGATGGCGGTTGCATTTGATAAGATGGTTGTGGAATAGGATTCAATGGTGGAGCCTGTTGATTCCAAGTTGAACCAAGAGTTTGCATCTGATTATTTGTAGTTGTCAAGCCAGTGTACAAAGAAGGCCCCGTTATGTTCTGTCCCATGTTTTGACTCACTTCAACGGCTTTTGCATATGCTTGATTCATGTCCGCTGGAGTAGGATGAGCTTGCCTTACGAACATTGCGGTCAATGGGTCCAAAGCTGCATAGTAATTCTCCCTAGCATCAGTGATTATGTAAGGGGTTCGTAACCTTGTGAGAGCCTTCTGAAATCTGTTATTAAAGGCATGAATGGGCTCTTTATCTTGCCTCCTTACTTCAGTGAATTGACGGAAAAGCTCTACTGGAGTGATGGGAATGCCAAATTTTCCAATGAAAGCTTCTTTCATTTGCTCCCATGTTCTTATGGATCCAACTGGCAAATGTATGAACCAGAAGTGTGCTTCCTCTCCCAATGAGTACGGAAACAGTCTGCAAGCTACATCTGCATATGCAATTTGTCTATTACGCAGATTATCCTCGAACATCTTGATATGATCTTCAGCAGAACGGTTTGGATCATTAGCTTGATACTTAGTGCAAAAGTGTTCTGGGTTCTTCGGCATTTCATGGTAGTCTGCAAACTCTAAAGGGGATGGATTAGTTACTAACCACGTAGCTC
>VDFB02104401.1:0-28238 GCA_007258455.2 Sequoia sempervirens | reverse complement strand
ACAATCTTTTCCACTCAAAATTGAAGGAAAGTTTCCATTTGAGGAGTTAGTTGATAATTGAAGATAAATCCCATAATTAAATAAATAAATTTATTTAATTACATGTGACAATTAATTTATATGTTTCCATAATTAAATATTTAATATCTAATTATGTGTGAGAAGACGATAGAAAAGTGTTTAATTAAATATATAAAATACTTAATTAGATATGAATTGAAGAAAGTTTCTAATTAAATATTTTAGAATATTTAATTATACGTAGAGTGAAGAATTATAAAGTGTTTATTTAAATATTAAGAATATTTAATTAAATGTGAAAAAGGAATTTAGAGGAATATCATTTGAATTTAAAATTCAAATATGTGATAATTAATATAAATAAATTATAAAATCTATTTAATTAATTAAGAGGAATACAGAAGATGGTAATTATTAAATAAAATTATTTATTTAATTAAATTAGAAGAATTAGAAAGTGAATGATATAAATAAATAATTAAATTTATTTATATGTAGATGACCTTAGAAGATTAATTAAATAATTCATATTTAATGAATTAACAAGCTTGATTTAATTGTGATCATTTTTAGATGTATACAATGTGAACCATGTTTATGACCATGTTGTTGCATCCATATATGAGTGGGTCTCTATTGTCAGTATCAAAGGATCCCGAGCCAACTATAGAGTCACCACACATTGTGGAAAATTTACCATTCTAAGACCATCCCAAACACCCAAGGCATCTGCCACCAATACAAAGTCAATTCTCAATGGTTATAATGTCTTCAATCAATTGAAAAGGACCCTCACATATATCTCCATCATGGAGTTGCTGAAAATTTCACCCGCACATAGGGAAATCCTAGAAAAGGAATTTGCTACATCCATTGTCCCTACAGATCTTGATGTAGATCAGTTCCAAGCTATGGTCAAACATATCACCACACCACATCTACTAACATTTTCTAATCAGAACTTCCAAACTCAACCATCTCATAATTGTGCACTCCATCTCAAAGTCTTAGGCCATAAAAAAATTCAAATGAGTCTTGGTGGATGGAGGTGTGGGTCTAAATATTTCTACTCTCAAGCTAATAAATAATTTGGGATTCTCTAAAGATGTCACTGAGAAAGGTAAGGGCATTACTATCAAGGCACCATTCAACTCCCTATACAAGTAGGGCCAACTATCATGGAAACTACATGCCAAGTCCTTGATCTTGAACTACCTTACAATATCCTCCTGGGGTGCCCATGGGTCCATGGGATGCAAGCTATCCCATCCAGCTTCCATGAACATGTCAATTTCCCTATTAAAATCAAGAGGTCACGGTCCATGGAGATCTTGAACCATTTTATTATTTCAAGAATCTAGAAGCCAAGTACTACAAGATCCCTCAAGGCCCAAAGAATGATGAGGGACCAACATCTCCATATATAGACCCATCTACTATGGCTTCCACTTTTGAGACAAAGACACCCTTCATTCTAGACATCTCTAATATCAAATTCATTATCCAAGATAATGGGTGTGGAGACTACAAGATGAAAATGAGTGCCTTTGTAATACGAGAGTTACCCCAATATCATTGATCTCATGGGAAACCCCAATTGATTGACACATCAGCTCAAACCTTCAAAGAAGACCCCTCTATATTCAAAAGATGGGGCGACCTAAGTCAAGAAGTGGTAGACGAAAGGGAAATATCAAGCTTGTTGTATCAAGATGAAAGTCCCATACCTGATCTTCCCATGGACAATAACAACAAAAGATTGTAGTTAATGCAAGGATGAGGCTATAATAAAAATGAAAAGCTTGGAAAAAATGATAAAGGCCTACTAGAACCTATCATTCCTAAGAAGCGTATGAAGAATCTTGGCCTTGGATGTACCCCTAGGAAGATAATCATAAGTGGCAAAGGTGCCCCAATTAAAAAATTCAAAGCTCCTCTTTAGTTACTGGTATCCACGGGTTTACCTTTAGATAAATTTACCTTTGATATAACCGATGTATGTGATAAGGACCCCATAACTAAACTACCCATGCTATTCAAAGATTCCTCTCTTTTCATGATTAGTACCCTATCTTTTGAGCCAAGCAACCAGACCAATGAGCTAAAACTTATGTATCCCCAACTCAACGATTATGACCAACGAGGACCATCGATCTTTGACATGTTAGAAAATGACGAGGCTCTCTCAGAACTCATGGGACTGCAGGATACTCTACCATGAGGAGATCATAATTTTGGGTTATACATTGATCTAGACAAACATGCCTACTATGGGGAAAAAATTGAATCCTTTAGTTGCAAAATTGAAAATTTAAGAGTATTATCTAGGTCTTTAAGTGAAAACCATATTGTGGCACTTTCTAACTTGAAAATAGTAAAATAAAAGGAGGTATCCAATGGTGTAAACCTCTCTAAGGCCCCAAAGGATGAGGGATTCAATCTTCCCCTCAGTGCTATTCATCAAGAAAAGTCATTAGTCTTGGTAGAAAAGTGCAATCTAATCAACCTAGGAACCAAAGAAACACCACATATCACCTTCTATGTAGAATCAATTTTGAAAAAATAAAAAGAACTTCTAGTTACATTTCTAAGAGAAAGAAATGTAAAATTTGCATGGACCTATGCTAACATGCCTAGTCTTGATCCAGAGGTTGCGGTTCACCATCTAGCCATCCTTCCATAGGAAAAACTAGGAAGAAAAAAGATGAGAGAGATGCATCCAAAAATAGCATTACTAGTGAGACTTGAACTACAGAAGCTCCTTGATGTTGGCTTCATACATCCAATTTATTACCCAAAATTTGTTTCAAACCTTGTAGCTATCTATAAGACCACTACGGGCATCTGCATCTGCATGGACTTGAGGGATTTAAAAAACATGTGCTAAGGATGATTTCCCTCTCCTAAATATAGACATGATTGTGGACATGATAGTGGGACATGAAATGCTATCATCAATGGATGGATTTTTAGGGTACAATTAGATGATGATAGCTAAGGATGATCAACACAAAATAGCTTTCACCTACCCATGGGGAACCTGTAAGGAAACTATGCAGCCATGAAATGACAATTTCCACATAACCAAAATCTGAAACATGCAAGTAAAATACTCAACATCAACATGCAAGAGAATAGACAACATACCCATCAAAGATGACACAAGATATACCCTGGGAAAACCATCAAGAGGGAAAAACCCAACCTCCAAAAGCATCCACACTCCATGTATTATTCAGCAATGAAAACCCATTACAATACATCTGCAGAGACTCCATAAACACTTCTGAAGCACAAGCTATCCATGCATTCCATGTGACCAAGCATGAATCCACACATCCCATGCCATGCTTCAAACCCTCACACATGCACAAGCTCAACCTTGAACAACTTTTGATCCAACCCTAAACAACTACCCTTGTGGTTGCATTTATAGAAACAAGCTCCCACAAAACCACCAAGTGGTATTACATAAACCATGTGCCCAAAATACTACAACATGTGACCCCACATTTAATATTGGGTACTTTATTATTTTATTATTATTCCCCCAATATGAAATAATTACATTTTAAAATTATGTCCCAATGTTACATACAACAAAGTGGCCCCAACATTATAACTCCTTGTGATGCACGTTCACCTAGAAACCCCTAGGTGCACCACACACATAATAAATAAATAAATAAAAATTACAAACATTATGCAAGGTGTACAACACCTAATTCTAACAATCTCCCACTTGTTGTATACATTGCATAAGGGGGTAACAAATAAATTCCATAGGCAACATGTACTATCCTGGAATCCAAGTGCTCCATGTGCTCCATCAAGATACATGTAACAAGAACCAAGGTGACCACCATCTCATCCATGAATGCTCCCATCCTCCACCATGCCAACTGCACTAAGATATGAACACATCCAAAGAGATGTCACACTAACTATCACAAAGAAGCATAAACCTGTCTCAACCTGATATCTCAAAACACAAACACTGAATCCAATATGCACCAATAGCTATCAAGAATAAATCACCATAGCTGAAATGACATCCATAGCAAATGCCAACACATCCAACTATCCATACCTCCAAGGTATACATAACATAGTAAACTTATTCCAACAACATATCCACCCATAAACCACAATGACAAACTCCATGTGCAAACCTATCAAAAGTGACATACACATCCAAGAGCTCCCACTGCATGGGCAATGTCAAGATGAATGCAAACCTGGAATGAGGGCATTCAACGCGTCGCTTCGTTAACATCCCAAAAAAGGCACCATCACAAAGGCATACCAAGTCTACTACCAGCATCTCATAGAAGTAAACATGTAGTACCAAGGAACATCCACAATGATAAGCAAAACCTGCAAACCAAACACCTGTAGCATGTCCTCCTACACACACACCTCTAAATGCCAACTATGTCAAGTATGATCTCCTCCATAACACCCCATAACAAAATCCATAACAACATCCATCCATCCAATCGCCAAGATCAAAGATAACATATGTAACTAACATGGATGTAAGCATCTCAAAATAAGAAGATCAAACTCAATGTAACCATTCCCAAACCAAGGAAATCAGGCCAATAAACCATCTCCTAAACTCAACATGTACAAGGAGATAAACATGCCAACACTCCTCAAATGAACCCTCTAGAAACCAAATATCCATGGCTCAAGATCCATATCCATGAGAAGACAAAGCATAAACATAATGCACCTGAAAGAATAATGGGAAATACCTCTCAAGTGAACCACTGAGTAGACCAAGAGTGGGGAATGAGAATGCTCCTCCAGGATATCCAAGTCATCATGACTCAACCAAGAACACTCTCCTCATTGGTCCATGTTGAACTCACGTCCAACCAAGGTATAGGCTCCCTCGGACTTCCTGCTAAAACCTCATCAAGAGTAACCATATCAACAACATGACTCTAATCACAAGAGAACACCAAGCCTCACCTAAGTCTCCAAGTATCCATGAGCACCTGTAACTGATCAATCCATGCTAAACACCAAGCAAATGATCAATGTACTCAATACAAAGAGAACCAACCAAGATCAAAATCATAGCTCCAACTGCAGAATTAGGAACATAAACAGGACACCACGATCTCACATCCTCTCAAAGAAGATCACATGAATAAATCATCATAATATGCACCATGCCACTACTCTAAACTAGTAATCAAGAGTATACCATGACATAATAATAGAACCATCCTACAACCAAGTATCACCTGTCATAACCAACAAGTCATAAATAATACCTCAACATCTCCAACACTTGATATCAAAGAACTCTCACTGTAGCACATAGAATCCAAGAGATCCTCCATGACACCAAAGATCACCTGCTGAAGACAACCATCCATAATCAACAATGGATCCACATCATTGCCAAATGCTCCCACTGAACCATGATACCGAGCAATCCCATGGCACCATGATGCACAAAACCAACACCATATCACTGTCATAAGCTCACACAAAACCTGTGAATCCAAGCTCTCAATGACAACATGATAACCGTCCTCTAAAGCAAGAAGATACACCACCAAACCATCATATCCATCACCGCCAAACCATCACTGTCACAAGCTCCCACTAAACCGTGTAACCAAGCTATCTATGACATCGTGATACCAATCTCCTCAAACCAAGAAGATACACCGCCACAACCTGAATCAAGATCCAATCCAACACCACCAACAATGCACCTGCATAAAACCATCATAACATGCCAAAGTCTCTAATGCACAAGAAACATCCATGACATCATGATCACCACCAACTGTACCAACAAATCAACCCAACCGTGTCCACATATCTACATAATCATAGTCAACTGCATAGATCTCATATCATGACTGTACCTGGTAATACCATCTCACCTCCTCAACATGACAACCAAAACAGCAAACCAAGTGACTAAACCAAGCCACCAAAACTGATCATGCATCAACGCTGAAATATCAATGGGCAAAGACAACCCATATCCAGGTCATAGGTGCAACAAGTAAGTATAGACCGCCTACAACATTGTACAACTTGTAGATACAACAATGCAACATACATACTGATAACCATGTCAAAAATATAATAATATGAGATGTACAACTGATCATACAATGAATCCAATATCAAATATCCCAAATCCAACAATCCATAAGCTCATAATAACACCATAGTCAAAGAGACCCATAAGCAGCTCAAATAAAGAAAACAACAAATAAGCAATGCCAAAATATCTCCAAACCTAATCCACTGTATAGTGATCTGAACAAGCTTTTCGTTGACTATTCGAAGTCCAAAATCCAACTCCGTATGCACTCGATATGCCCTCTCAAAGCTCAAAATAAACATCTGAATTCAACCAAGTAAAACACTATCAAAACTGCAAAATCATGGAACAAGACCTATACCACTGCGTAGTGATTGGAACCAGCTTTCCAAAAACTATAAGAAGTCTAAAATCCGACACCCTGGGCAAAAGTTATATGCGTTTGAAAAAAACTGCTATAAAAAAAAGCCTCCTGGTGGTTCTCTGGTGGCGCAGGGGCGGCGCTCCGGTGGTGGGTGGGTGGCGGATTCCAAAATCCATTTAAATAAAATTTAATTTTTCAAAAAAAAAAATTCTTCCAACCCTCGGCCGGACCACCAAAATATTAAACGGCTTGTTTTACTTTGAACCAGCGCCTTTTTCCATTTATGATTTGAAAAAAATTCAATTTTTAATTTTGTTTAAAGCCCGAGGGTTGAGGTACCGCCATCGGCATAACTGATCATCAAGAACTGCCACCGATACACGGTGGTACCGACAAGACCATCAACCCGCCACACGCTACCATGGTACCGCCAAAGGAGGGAGCGAGGGGGTTTAGGACTTCAAAAAATTTCATTTCATTTTTGTTTTTCAATTTTTCTAATTTTCTAATGTTTTTGTTTATTTTGCAGGTAAAGATTTTTAACACCGACGGCCAATAATTTCATTTTCGTATTTTTTTTTTTTAATATTTTATTTTTCTGATGACGACGTCCATACGGCCTAAAGAAGGGGCTTTTATAAAAAAAATTGCATTTTCTTCCAATAGCCAAAATAGGGAAAATTATATGTCAAAATTTTTCTCTCGGCCAACCTGAATTCAACCATAAGGTCCATTTTGTCCTAGGAGGTCATCTGTGAAAACTCACCCCCAAAACCCTCATATAAATGCATGACCAAGAAACCCTATTTTGTCAAAAGTTTTTCACACCCCAAATCTGCAAACAACCCATCATAACAGCAAACCCACAACCCTCAGATCTGCAATAAAACACCTACAAAACCCTATATCTTGCCATTTTCTTTCATTCTCTCATGCAACTTAGGGTTATCCAATCCAATAACCAAAGCTCTGATACCACTTGTAAGGAAAATATGCAGCCATGAAATGACAATTTCCACATAACCCAAATCTGAAACATGCAAGTAAAATACTCAACATCAACATGCAAGAGAATAGACAACATACCCATCAAAGATGACACAAGATATACCCTGGGAAAACCCTCAAGAGGGAAAAACCTAGCCTCCAAAAGCATCCACACTCCATGTATTATTTAGCAATGAAAACCCATTACAATACATCTGCAGAGACTCCATGAACACTTCTAAAGCACAAGCTATCCATGCATTCCATGTGACCAAGCATGAATCCACACATCCCATGCCATGCTTCAAACCCTCACACATGCACAAGCTCAACCTTGACCAACTTTTGATCCAACCCTAAACAACTACCCTTGTGGTTGCATTTATAGAAACAAGCTCCCACAAAACCACCAAGTGGTATTACATAAACCATGTGCCCAAAATACTACAACATGTGACCCCACATTTAATATTGGGTACTTTATTATTTTATATTATTCCCCCAATATTAAATAATTACATTTTACAATTATGTCCCAATGTTACATACAACAAAGTGGCCCCAACATTATAACTCCTTGTGATGCACGTTCACCTAGAAACCCCTAGGTGCACCACACACATAATAAATAAATAAATAAAATATTACAAACATTATGCAAGGTGTACAACACCTAATTCTAACAGAACCTTCTATTAGAACACAATGCCATTTGGGCTGAAAAACATAGGGGCTAATATCAAAGAGCTATGATGCTAATATTCCATGACATGATTCACAAAACTATGGAAGACTACATGGATGACATATTATCCAAATCAAAGAAGCATCGAGATCACATATCAACACTAAGCTTCAACTTGAATAGGCTAGAAGAGTACAAGGTTAAACTTAATCCAAAGAAATGTTTCTTTGGTGTACAATTAGGAAATCTCCTAGGGTATATTGTATTTATGAGGGGAATTGAGATAGACCTTGCCAAAGTTAAAGCAATTCTCAAGATGGTAGTGCCAAGAAAATTAAATATATTAAGGGATTTGTAGGGAAGACTCCAATCCATTCTCTAGTTTATAGCATAATTAGCAGATAAGGCTAACCCATATTCTCATCTACTCCACAAGGGGGTAGCATATAAATGGTATGAGAAATTTGATGAAGCATTCAATAAAAGGAAGGAATACTTGCTGACACTAGTAGTCCTTATGCCACAAATTTTGAACAAACTATTTATCATGTATATATCAGCAACAACAATAGCCCTTGGTGCTCTCTTAGCTCAACATGATGAAAATTGGAAAGAGAGAGCTATTTACTACATATGTAGAATCGTGGTAGGACATGGGCTGAATTATACATCCATTGAGAAGGATTCCCTAGTAGTAGTGTTTGCTACACAGAAGTTAAGACACTATATGTTGGCACATCAGATAAAACTCATTGCCAAGATAAATCCTCTCAAGTATCTACTTTCCAAAGCAATGCTCACATGGTGAGTGGCTAAATGGGTCATGATCCTAACAAAATATGACATTGAGTATGTAGAATGGGAGGCCATTAAAGGACAAGTAATTATAGACCTAATAGCAGAGGCACTAATATATTCATAAAACCCACCAATATTAGAATTCATTGATGAGTCAATCTTTAACCTAAGCGTAGAAAATCATTGGAAATTTTATTTTGACAGGTCCTACACATGGCATGGGTTAGGAGCTAGGATCTTCTTCTTTACACCACAAGGATATTGCATAGAAAATTCATCTAAGCTATCTTTTCCTTTCACAAACAATATTGTAGAGTATGAGGATCTTGTCATAGGACTCAAAATAGTAGTACATTGGTAGATCATGGCACTTAAGTTCTATGGAGACTCACAACTTATCATCAACTAGGTCAATGATGAATACCAAATGAAGGATGAAAAATTGACCCCATTCAAGAAACTAGTGGAAAAGTCTCAAAGAATTCTTCATTGACATCACATTTCATAAAATACCAAGGGAAAACAATAGATTTGTAGATGCTATGGAAACAATCAAATCACTACTAGATATCCCACACAATTTCCATAAACATGAATTCCTAGTAGAGAAACTTCTCATACCAGCATTTGAGGTACTAGAGTCTAAATTCATGTGTGAAATTTTTGGTCCCAGTGACCCTTGGTATCATGAAATATACACCTACTTGAAAATAGGATTCCTCCCTACCGATATCACTGCGAACCTTAAGAAAACATTTGTCAAAAATTCATCCTGCTTTGTTATCTTAGGAGACACCCTATACCATAGGAGTATAGAAGGAACCTTGTTACAATGCCTTAACCCTAAGGAATCTTTGACTACTTTAACTAAGGTACACAATGGCATTTGTGGATCACATTTGAGTGGTATGACCTTGGCCAAGGCATTGAGGACTAGGTACTATTGTCCTACAATGAAAAAGGAAGATCATGACTATGTTTGAAGGTATTTGCAATTTCAATAGCATGGGGGCCTCATTCATGAACCAACTCAAGAGCTAAAACCAATTATAACACCTTGGCCCTTTTCACAATGAGGGTTCAATCTCATTGGTAAAATCACACCCACCTCATCCAATGGAAATAATTTCATTATCATCACCACTAAGTACTTCACAAATTGGGTAGAGGCCATTCCAATGACCTACATCATAGGGAATCAGATATCCAAATTCATCTTGAACTACCTCATTTTCCACTATAGTGTCCCACAAGCCCTTATCTTAGATAATGGGACACCTTTCAAAAACAAAGATGTTCAAGAACTATGCCAAAAATTCAATATCTAACATCACTTCTCCACTCCATACTAGCCCCAAGGAAACAACCAAGTTAAGGCTTCTAATGAGACCATCTTGAATATCCTAAAGAAGAAATCCAATGAAGTTAGTTATGACAGGTGTCTTATAGTTGAATCCTGCCTTCTGGTCCTACTGAAAAAGTATTTGCATGCCTACAAGTGAAACACCTTTATCCCTTGTCTATGGATCAGAATCCATCCTTCCTATTGAAATCAAGCTCCCATCCTTAAGAATATCATTGTAAAATCTCATTGGTGATGAAGAATATCATTTTTCATAGTTGAACAAGCTAGAACTACTAGATGAGTTGCACATGGATGCCTTGAATCACCTACAAATCTATCAGAACCATCTCAAGATGAGCTATAATAACAAGATCAGGAGTTAGACCTTTCAAGTCAAAGAGCTTGTATTGAAGGAGAATCTGAAAAATATTCCAAATATGGATAGCAAGGGAAAGTTTGAACCCAATTGGTTGGGCCCCTTCATCATCACAATGAGCTAAAAATCTAGAGCATATCAGCTATCGACACTAGAAGGCAAGCCTTCGTAGTAGCCTATCAATAGCTCCCATCCCAAAAAAGTTTTATGCCTAAACTTGTAAGGTATAAATCCAAAAATAAAAATAAAAATAAAATAATCCAAAAAAATTTTAAAAATGGATTGAAAAAAGTAAAGAAAAATTCATCCTCTAGTGAAAACCACTTCAGTGGCACTTTGGGCAAGTACATTGGTGAAAACCTTATAAACAGATGCCTTATGTAAAATAAGCAATTTCCATCCACCATGATCTCTACAGCTTGTTCTACAAAATTCAGCCATCACACTTTATTGATCCTTCCATCACCCATGATCTATGTCAGCATCATAGCTTTATCCTATGCTTGTATCATGATCCCTCCTAGTACTACTTGGTACATTCCTAAGGCCAATTTTTCCTACCTATATTGGAGTAGTCTATCATATCATGTTGGGGGAATGTTCTTATAACTACATTGGATCAAATTCGTGTATATTCTTGAAATATTCCTTAAAATTAGAAAATCCAAAACATTCAGAAAATCAAAAAATCCAAAACATTCATAAAATCATACGAAATTCCAAAAACATTCAAAACAAATCAAAATCCAAAAGTAGATCAAAAATTCAAAAAATGTCAAAAATAGAGTCATCTTGTCAAACTACAAGTCTCTAAGCTCTGAACATAGGCAAAGACATCATCAATGTGCCCCCAACACACATTAGGTTAGTCCTTTAGGAGTTTGTCATAATAAATTGGCAATCCATTTGTTCATTTCTCATCAACAAATGAGTCTATGTCAGTCAAACTACGTGGTCTTTACATGTATAACATAGGCAAGGATAATCTTTGATCAGCCCCTGAGGCCCCTAGGATAGGTCTTTAGGTTAGGTTCTTGGTCAAAATCTTATAAAACACCAAAATATTGGAAAATTTTGGAAATAAAAACATTTCTAAAACATCTTGAAAATACCTAAAATAGCCTCATAGCACTTCAAAAATACCAAAAAACATTCATAAAAAAAAAATTTCATCCATCCCATTTCACAATCACCTGCAATAAATATCTACTCATAATAAATCCTCACCGTAACCTTTGGTGAAACAATCAGAAACAAGTATAGCAAGTTAAAAGTGGAAACTCAAACGTCAAGGTCTCAAGTCTAGGTCAGTAGGTAAACAAGTTGGTAAGCCCTTGGTATTATTATCCCATCATCCAGTTAGTCCTAAAATCATCTGATAACATCATGTCGTAGGATGCATCCTTCCTACAATGGACATCAACATCAGACATCACTGTAGTTTAGTCTTGGTTAGGGGTATGAAGAACTTTAGCTTGTTTGTCTATTTTATCTTTGTCTTGTTGATTTATCTTATTGCACTCATTCCAATTGAACCTCTTGATGATGTCTAAACAAAATGATTTAGAGAGAAACGAATGGGGTATTGATCATTATCTTTTATCTATTCCACACTTGTTGGATATTCTTGTAATATAACCTTGGTCATGCTTACTTTTTGTGGTCTATAGGGAGGGTGTTTTGAATATCTTGTTTACCACATGGGAAGATTCTACCTTTCTATGTTTTGGTCTGAGATGTTTTAAATATTTGAACTACATTCTAAATAGTGTTTTGTATGTCAGGTGTGAACAAGGATACTCCTACTTGAGTGTCAACTCAAATTACATTGCATTAGGTACAACATCATCCTGGTTCTTTATACCTTGATGCATCATATCTGTGTGTTATCAAAAATAAGTTAAGTAAGCTCTTTATATCCCCAATATTTGATAAGAAATAATCATCATTATCATCGTGTCCTAACATTCGCTCGAAGTCAAGGGTTGATTTCTCTTTCTTCTATATTCTCCAAATACTAATAATAACATGGTATCATGAGATTTAGAAATAAAAACATCTATATGCATCCATCCTACACCCACAAAATGTCAACATACTGCATATCATTCATATCATACATAATAGGAAACATCAATCATCTCACATACATTTGCATTTTTACCAATCATAATATAGATTGGTTATTCTAAGCATCTCATAAACCATACATTTGCATAAAAAATCCATTGAATAATCATATAGGAATCATCACATGTTGCATCATCCATACATACATCACACATAGAAAAGATACTAAAAAGGAAATAGAAGATATCATTACATTACATCCATCATCCATGAATAGACATGCATCCATCACATAAAAGTACATTCACATAGATCCACCATAACATTGCATCATATCATAAAGTATAAAACACCATAAAATAAACATTACATGCATCCTTCCATTCATATATATGGGTATGTGCAGGATCATCATGGAAAAGCTAGGCCCTTAAGTGGCAAAAAAAAAAAGAAAAATCAAAGTTATCCAACTTGACGTAAAAATTTGAATAAGTTATATATATTATTTTAAAAAAATATAAGAACAGAATTTGTAGAAAATTGAATGTAGTTTCTAAACTACTAATTTTATTCTTTTTTAAAAAAATTATTTAGTGAAAATTTGAAATTTCAATGCAATAGTAGTTAAATTTAGTTAAAATAAGTAGGTGTTTGTCCTAATTCACCCTAACCACAAGAAAATGATAATATTATTTTATAAAATTTATATATAAGTAGAGGAATCCCATGTCCTGATGTGATGCATATTTTTTGGTACTTTTTTTCCAAGTAAATAATTTATTATCATTTTAATTACAATTGTTAGTAAAAATATAAAAATCATGTTCCACCACCTTTAACTTGGTCAAAAATTCATGAAATTTAATTTAATTTTTTTAATCCTATAGAATGCTGTAAGAATAGAATGTGGTGCATGTTTCTCGGATTCAAAAATGTGATACTATTTTGAAATATATAGATGTTTTTCAATCGCCAACTAATCAAGACTTTAGTCAGAATTCAAAATAGAAAATAAATAATAATAATTTTTTATTAAATCTCCAAAGTAAAGCATAATTTATTGGTGGGGAAATTTGAGAATATCCTTTAAAAACCCTTTTTTTTGGATATTTTGGGTAAAAAAAAGTTGTCAGCCACATGCCCTACACATACCCATCATATTGCCACGTTTTGGCCCATCATGATCCTGAACATACCCATATATACACATCACATAAAATAAAATAAAAATCACATCTTATAAATGCATCGCAAGTCATCTCATATATATCAAAAAATGTGAATATCCTAATACATTAGGATCAAATATATAGTATCATCATTGAATATACAAGAGGCTAGTCAAAAAAACCCATCCAATGAATGTATACACATCATAATCAGGCTATACAAAAAGTGTGTCCATGTGTACTATTAATATCCTGAGCTTCCCTCACTCTATCTATCTTCATGATGGATTCCTTGGCTCTGATTGTGAGACACTGATGGTATACCCTAATGTGTTGGAATGAGGGATCCTAGTAGGAGAAATATGACTAAATTTGGCTCTCATCACTCTTGTGCCACAACTTTATAGTACATGACCTTGTAATATGAGGCCTCCTACATTGCTCAGACCATGGCCTATTCCTATATCTATTGTGTTATAGCCTCTAGTTGTTGCCTCCATCCTATGTCTAGTGCTAGGGAAATACTGGAATCCTGCTTCATCTAGTGCTCCTACACCACCTCTTGTTGAGCCTGGTCTCTCTCCTAGACCAATGTTTGAATCTGGGCTTGTGCCTACTGAAGCTTCCCTATCAAAACCTAAATTTGTGCCTATAATGCTACTATCTATCCATCCCTAGAATCGGGACCTAGTGGTGATCATGGGAGTGGAATGTGTGGCTACTGGTGTGGCTGGACCAGTGGCCTCTATCCAACGGGTGGCACAAATTGTGGGGATTGTCCATTGTGATCCCTGCCCCTATCCTATCCATCCTGGGCATGGTCCCCTAGTTGCTATAGAACCTGTATAATCTAATTTTCTCTAACCTTTCCTTTGCTCGGTACTAGCACTACTGGTAATGTAAAATGAATAGGGGCATGAGCTCGCCAATATGCATCAAAAGCATGGGAAGTCCCTGCATCTATAGGACCATTGAAGTATACCCATGGTACGATGACCAATTGTCTAAAATCATCGATCACCTACTAGGGTGGGATCCTTTGTCCCCATGCTACCTCTCTGGACCTACGAGAACAAATGGATCTATTTGTATCATTAGGTACATCCTGCACCTCCCTAAATTGGTGAGCAACCCTGTCTAGGAGGTACCACTCAACCATAGAATGCTATTGTCCCTACATATACTGAGACTCCTGATAGTAGAAAAGATGACCATCGTCATCATGCCATTTGGGAAAGTGGAGCCAAGGCCTCCACCAAAAAAATATCATCTTATCTAAAACTTGCCTCTAGTACAGGATGCCTGTAATACCTATGAAGTAAAGGGTAGTCATTCCCCCATATACGTACACCATATGATCATCATGGTCAGTTTGGATGTTTGCAATCTATGGCCTCAAAATTGCAATATGCTCATAAGCTTCACATGAAGAAGAGTGATGCCTGCTCCAACATTGTGGGCTCTGCTATATATGACATGGTGCATATCATGGTACAAAGAGGCCATGACAACTGGCCCCTAGGTGTAGATGGTCATGTCCCCCATCATCTAGGACAAAACAATCACCTAGCCCATATTGTATCCTTGGGCTCGTCTAGTGAGAACAAGGACTCATGATATCAGTGTGTCGATGAACAAATTCAAATCAAGGGAAATCCCCTCATATTGGAAAAGGTTTATCTGACCATTGTCCACCTCACATAAATGGATGTCCAATAAAGAAAAAATAGCATCACTATCATCCTTGACATTGTAAATGATGTGCTCACCATGAATAGGGATCTGCAAGATTTTCCACAGATCCTCCAAGGTGACAATGGTCTCACATGTCGGTAATTGAAATGAAGAGGTCTCACTACGCCATCTCTCAACCAAAGTTGTCATCATCACAATGTGTGTTCACACCTCTGGCATCTAGGAAATATGGCTGAATCTAATCATTTTGAGGAAAAATAGGACCTAATTTGACAAATGCCTAGCTGTGTAGAAACTAGCTCCTATGCTCCTTCGAATGGAGCACTGAAAGGACCTCCTGCAATCAAAATTCCCATGATGTCAAAAATTCACAAAACAAACACTTTCCAAAAAAATTAAAATATTGAAGAAGCAAAGACAGTATGACATTTTTGAAAGTGACGCTTTGCGTTTTGTAAATGTGATGCTAAAATAAAAATCAGTGCTATCCTATAAAGGCAAGTTGGCATTTCTGAGTAATGCCAAAACCTCCTAGGATTGTGCGACACAATATTGCAAGACATTTTTTACATCACTTTGGGTATGTGTAGGATCATTATGGATAAAACATGCCCTTAAGTAGTGATAAAATTTAGAAAAATTAGAGCTATGTAACTTGACATAAAAATTTGAATAAGTTATCTATATTATTTCAAAAATATGTAAGAATATAATTTGTATCAAATTGAATGTAGTTTCTAAACTACTAGGTTTTTTTTTTTTAAATCTATCATAGAAAATTTTGAAATTTCAATGTTAGCACTTTAAATTTCGTGGAGAAAAATAAGAAGTTGGTGTCTTTCCGGACTTCACCCTAACCATAATAAAATGACAATTTTTTTATAATATTTTAGATATAAGCAGAGGACTCATGTCCCGGATGTGATGCATTTTTTGTAATTTTTTCTTCCAAGTAAATAATTAATTATGAATATTTTATTACAACATTTAAAAAAATATAAAATTGTATGTTTGACCACCTTTAACTTGGTCAAAAACTCTCATGAAATTCAATTTTTGTAATCCTATAGTACATGAAGCATGCAACATGTGACATTATATTTTGATTAAAAAAAAATGATACCATTTGAAAGCTATAGATTTTTCAATCAACCTATCACGCGACTTTAGTTTTCTATAATTAATAGAAATGCATCACTTCAATTATTTATTAAATTCAAAGTAAAAGCATAATTTTTTTATATTTGTGAAATATAAGCACCCTTTTAAAAACCTTTTCATTTCATCAATTTTGGGTAAAAAAAATTGTCATCCACATACCCTACACATACCCATCATATCGCCACTTTTTCGCCCATCATGATCCTGCACATACCCATTTGGAACCCTCTAGTGCTACACAATGTTCCACTAGAAACTCAGGTCGACATCCACAAAAGTGATGCCACCCATGAAAAAAGTGATGCCCTAGAGCCTGAATACTTTTGGTTGACCTAAAGGGACCCTAATAAATGCAGCAAAAAGATGGAAAACAAGAAAAGTTTTGAAACTCGTACTAGGGGTCCTGCATCCTAAGGCCACTAGAAACTCCACGAACTCAATTTCTAATGTTTTGGGAAGCTAATTACTAAACAACTATTCTCATTTAATCTCGTGAGAAAAATCATGGAGAATCTCCTCCTAAAGGGAAAGTGAGCAAAATGATTTGTGCAATGAGTAGAGCACCAAGCTTGAATTTTACAAAGAAAGTCAAATGTTAGGTTTTAGGTGGTTTTGTGTCATTTTATGTTTAATAAGGTTTATTTAAACTATTTAAATGTATTCAAGTTGGTTTGGGGTCATTTGAGTCAAAAAAATATAAAAAATACAAAATGTGTAAAAGTTGTCAAGGCAAAAATGCTGAAAAGTGCAAATTAGAGAGTTTAAAGGTTATTTAGTGAAAATGAAGTTCAAAAGTCAGTTATTCTCAGTTGGGAAGGTTCAATATGTCTTTAAACACATTTATCCACGTTTGTAATGAAGGTTGGAGGCATCTGGAGAGAAATTTCAATAAAAGAACAATTGTGTTTTCCAGATTTTGCATATTTTTCACTGTTTTCAGGCCTGGTACAGAATTTTACGACCTTCCTTTTGAAAATTTCTTATATGGGTGAATAGATAAATGAATTATCTTTCCAATGCTTCTGGTTTGAGCGAAAAATATTGAGTTTTGCACATTTTACAAACGTTTTACTAAAACTGCCTGTGTATCTTTTGTATAAGGGTTTTGAGGGCACCTAAAATGTGAAAAAGGTCCATTCCACCTTCTTTAGTTGATGTATCTAGGTGGAATGGACCAAAATATGTATTCTTAGGTGTTTAGGGTTCTAATTTATGCAGGTGTGTCCATTTGAGTGTCAAGGTGTGATGCCCTAGGTGGAAAAGTGTGAATTTCCATTGAAGGATGATGGCTCAAAGAAGGAATATGATGGTGCAGCATTGGTAGAGGATGTGGGTGAGTTTCTGGAGAATTTTTAAGTGTATTGGAAGGTGTTTGAACAGTTGGTAAGAGTTTTAGAAGCCTGGAGTATACCTTTTCAATAAACCCCTAAGAAACGTGCTGAAAAATGAGGGTTTTTGGTTTTGCCATGTTG
Source organism: Sequoia sempervirens (assembly GCA_007258455.2). Taxonomy (NCBI): domain Eukaryota; kingdom Viridiplantae; phylum Streptophyta; class Pinopsida; order Cupressales; family Cupressaceae; genus Sequoia; species Sequoia sempervirens. The sequence goes on along the minus strand of VDFB02104401.1, from coordinate 10,013 downwards.
TAAGAGTGATTTCTAGAAACTAGTGGTGGATTTAATAGTTTTTGGGCATTTTAATTGCTGCCCCAAGGTTTCATAAGGTTTGGTGGAGTTTAAAGTGTACCTTCTTTGTAAAAGTGGGCTAATTCTACTAGCCCTTGGATATGGTGTCTTACTGTTTTTCTATGTTTTGACAAATGAATCTTACTTGTAAGCTTGGAAATGTCTTTTTGATGGAATATGGATGTTATATGGATGATCAGTGGGTGTTCTTACAGTTTTCTTTGAGGAATTGGTCTTTCAGTTGCTTAGTTGTGAATTGGAAAGCCATAGAGCTGACCCTATGGAAGTTGTGCTAATTATTTGATTTTGAATTGGTGTTTGGTTTTCAAAACTTGGTTGAATGTGTAATTCTCCACCGCTTCCTCAGATCGGTGTCGACACTCTTAACCCCTATATGCAATTTTAGGGTTTTTGAACCCATTTAACCTATTTTTTCCTGAATGAAGCTTCTTTTGATCTTTTTTTGTTGTTGTGAATATAATTTCACATCTTGTGGGTTTCTTTTTTCTCATGAATCACTGTTGAATCTTTTTCATGAGCTCGACCTAATTTTGCATTTTTTTTCCTATCTCCCAATGGGGCAATGTAGCAACGTAATTCCTTCCACTCGAGCAATAGTGAGCCATCCAAAAAAATTAGATTTTTTTTGAATTTTGATCATGGTAGTGTTATTCTTTGAATCGATGCAGCAGGTACCTCACTTCAAGGAGGGGCAAAATGTAGACATTGAAAAAAATCTTGATTGATACTACACACCTGATTTTGATCAACTAACATTGTTTCTTCTAAAATCACTTCAAACTGATCAATTAATCAAATAAATAAATTTATTGATTAATTCACCCTTCTTCTAACTAATTATTCATCTCATTTAATTAAATCCTCTCTCAAATCTCTCATCTGATTAAAAATCAATCAAATCAAATGTCACATCTCCTAATCCTCTCCAATAAATTAATTGTAGATTAATTAATCATAAATCAAATTTTTAATCTTCACTATCAATTCCTATAGCTTTTAACTCCTCAAGAGTTAAATCAACTATGGTCAATTAACCAGGTTGCACATAAAATCGATTTCTTCTAATTATCTAATTAACTCAATTATCCTCAGAAAGTAATATTCTGAGGAATATTCCTCTCAATCACCTCTAATTCAATTTCCCTCCAAAGGTTTTCAAAAACCTTTCACATATGTAATAACTTCTTACAACCTTTCAAATCCTCTTACATCCTCTCAAATCTCATTCAATTCTTCTTACACCAATTTCAAATTCTCAACCATCAACATTTACTTCTCTTCCATCCTCCTTGACTCACACATTTCCCAAAATGTGCTTCAACTTCCTCCAATAGAATTGTGACACTTGGTATATTCTCATTGGCTCTCAATTTATTCGAAATTCATCAAATCCTATAATTCTTCAAGCCTTGGCTTCTATAAATAGAGGCATCCTTTTCATAATATAGATTCACAACTTCATGCATTTCCATTAAATAGTCATTTGAGTTCATAGTTTTCCATCATTTTCAAGTATCATAGCTAGATTAAATATAGTCAATTTTATCTTTGAATCATCTACACTACATCAAGCTTATCAATGGTATTGGGAAAGGGCTTATTTTCACATCAAAGGAGAACCACCCCCCCTATGGGATGGAGGTTTAGCTAGTTCAAATTGATTTACATGTTTTCTATGAATTTGGCTAAAGAATCTCATAGGGAGCATTAGATTTTCTTTTCCAACATGTTTGACTCTTGTTTGATTATTTTGTGTAGGTTTGGTGTTCACACCACCTATGAATTCACTTGTGTTAATCCTAAAGATGCCAAAGTTCCACATTGTGCATATCATCGAGTCCTTGGACATAGTAGTGATGAGTGTTGTGCATTGAAAGAAATATTGAGCAAGTATCACTTCGATGGAAATATTTGCTATCCAGTGATCACATAACACACTCTCCTATTCATTCTCATGTAATAGTTGAAGAACATTCTCTTCTAACTATTACATGACCCTTCCCATCACCTACCTTGGCTCAGTCTTGTCTCACACTCAATGGGGGCAAGCTATTGTTAGCCTTGTCCTTGTAATGTATTTGTCATTGTCGCTTCAGTTCTTCATCTACCTTCTTCTTATATAGACTAAGATTGGTAGGTGGATGACTTGCTTGATAGTTGATTCACATTTTCCTTACTATTCTTTTGCATTTTCTCTTTCTTTTTATTTTTCTTTTGGGTGATTGCATGTGTGTGATGTGATCCCCTATGATTTTTTCTTTGATCTTCTCTCTCTTTGTGACATTCCTTTATTTGTACCTCTATTCTTCTTTATGTTGTGCATCACTTTCACCTTTTTATCTTTATCTTTATCTTGTTCTTTCCTTTTTGGGATGATGCAAGGCATCGATACATTTACATCTCCTTCATGTTGACCCAAAATCCTTTCTTTTTCTTTGCCTTTTCATTTTATCTTTATCTTTGTCTTGTGTTTTCCTTTTGGGGATGACACAAGGCATTGATACATTCATGTCTCTTTCATGTTGACCCAAAATATTTTCCTTGTTCTTTTGCATCTTCTTTTTCATTTGTCTCAAGAGCTCTCTTTTGGGTGATGGGAAGGTATCGAGGGAACCCTTATGTTCTCTTTTCCATGTTGACCCGTGTAAAAAAAATTTCTTTTGTTTTCACTCTATTTGTGTCATTCTTTTGAGTTGCCCATGTGTATTTTGGGGATGATGACTATTCCACGCCTCTATAAAAATCATTGCTGCAAAGAATTTCCATATTGACCCCCAACCATATGATCCCCATTCATTTGTGTTTTCATTTTGGGTCAACCCTCTCTTTTTCTTGCTCTCAAGATGACACAACTCTTTACTCAAAACATATGACTTGGCATAGGGGCTTTCCACATTGTCTCTCATGTCTTCTTTCTTCTTTGCATTTTTTATTTGCAACTTTAAAGTAATTGCTCACAGAATGGTGTCTAGCAATTCCTTTAAAGTGGCCATTACAATAGTATTATTTTATTCTTTTGCATTTTCCTTTCTTCTTAGTTCTTAGTGCAGCCCCTTACTGTGATGATGTGTTTTGTCACTTTTGTGGATGACAATGGGTGCGATTTACTTCATGAGCATGATATATTTTAGCATATTACATTCCTCTTAGTGGCTTGATGCAACATATTGCATCACCTAAGTTGTGAATCTTCTATTATTTGATCGATCCTCTCTTGGAGACATTAGGCACATTTTTCCCTAAGTTATAGATCTCACATGAACTAAGCAAGACTCCTTTGAACATCCTTTTTGTGATGTTAGACCCTCAGCATTTGTTATACATGGCCAGCCACTTTGTGTAACACAGCTTGCATGCCCATGGAACTGGTCTCCTCATGCTCTTTTTCATGAGCCCAAAACATACAAATTTTTCTTGCCCCTCAAGTGGAAGCTCGAACACCATTTTTCTTTGTTTGGCACCTTATTAAACCAATCAATATGTATAACTTAGTATGGTTGAGCAGGAATCCCATTTCTCTCGAGGAAATGACTTCTCCCTCTTATATCCACTTCTGTGTGTGTGTGGAGTGCATTCCAAACATTAGGTGAAAGTGCTTCTCACCCGCCAGATAGCTTTCTAAAGTTTTGTCAAATTTCAAATTTCTTCCCCTGAACAAATGACCTAGATCTAATCCATGTCATGATGGACAAATGTTTGAAGCTTGATTTGATCCTTTTCTTTCTTTTCCTTCTTTTACTTCTTTTGTTTATTTTTTCTTTTTCATCTTTGGTAGTGTATGGTTGGCTTTGTCACTACTCTTTACATCATTTTCATGTGTATTCCTTTGTGCTTATTTTTGGTTTTCCATGGGATCTTGATCCTAAGGGCTTGATCACCTCTCTTGATTATTTTTGTCTCATCTTGCTATCATTGGTTCATTTGAACCTCTCTTGGTGTGTTTTTTTCTACTTTAGTGTGAGTTTGAAGTAGGTTCATCGTCTCACTAAAGTGAGGGCTAAATGTAGTGTTGAAAAAATGATCTTTTGACATTTTTCACACTCATTTGGGTCCTTCTTATGGATTTTCACTTAATGTTTCCTTGATGTAGTGTTTTAATGTGGATAACACATTCACATTAGGTCTTGGGCCCTTGTGAACTAAAGGTTTCAAATGGAACCTTACAAGTAAGTGTTGTAAAGTTTTGTAACACACTTTCACACTTTTCTAGGGTATTGTTAATAAAATAACCTCTTTTCATCATTTACCAAGCCTTGTTTCAAAGTGTTGTAAAGTGTTGTAACACACTTTTACATTTTTCTAGGTTTTTAATTAATAATTGGGCTTTCTTATGCTTTAATTCACCCCATTTTGCATCCACGGGCCTTACTTATGTGTATCTTTTAGAATAATCTTGACAAACATCATTTAAAATATCAAAATCCCATAACCCACCTTAAAGTCCTAAGGTGGGACTCATTCACCAGTATGGGTGAATGAGTTCCTTTTGGTGGGAACCATTCATCCAAGGTGGCGAATGTGTCCCCTTTAACTCAAAATTCTGGAAGGTTTTTATTCTTGAAGATCTAAGGTCAGCCTATGATGTTGTAATTTTGGGAATTATTAAATAATTGAGTATATATACAAGCTTCTTTCTCTCAATTCATCCTAACCTAGCAAATTTTACAAGCATTCATGCATATAGTTCACAAGAGCATTCAAGGAATTTCAAGAGTAGGTTATCAAGCATTCAATAGATCCTTCAAGTGTCTTCCATCAAGTAAAATATTGCTTGCATCATGTTGTTTTAGATCTAACAATTGTGGTGTAGGATTTGTAAACATTACATTCAAGATCCATCAAGATCAAGCTAGAGTTCAAGTCTACATCCATTGGAGCCATCACTTACATGTTTGCAAGACCTTATTGCTAGGTTTTGGCGAGTTGCAACATCATTATTTTTTCATTCATCATTCTCCATTCTATTTCATTCTATTTCAATGGTTTAATTACCAACAAGGGGTTTGACCAAGGAAAACTGCTATTCACTAACCCCACAACATTTTCCCTCTTCTTGTGTGTGATTTGTAAGGCTAGGTTGCAGATTTACCAAGAAGTTAAGATTGGAAAAGTGATCAAAGAAAGTCAAAGTTGTCAAAGTCCTAAGAGAAGCTAGGAGAAGATCTACAGGCTAATTTTTGTAGTCCCACTAATTCGATACTATTGGTGAATGAGTCCCACTTCCCAATCCTGAACATGAATTTTTCATATCTAAGTACCCTTTTACTCAAAACCTGTTCCTGTACATTTTCTAGAAAATTGGACTAGGTCACCCAACTTGGCATATGAATCCTAGTTGGCATCGACAGTGAATTTTTTAGGATTTTAGAGCTTTATCTTGCCTTCTTCAACTTCCCAGGTACACATCTCCAGTTTCATAGTTTTCTTTTTGTATTTTACTTGCATTCTTAGGTCACTTAGTATTAGTTTACATATCACATAGTGTTTCCAAACATCTTGCATTTTCCAAGTTTACACTTGGTGTTGAGCCCTCATTTGTTGTTATCCTTTCCCTAGAACCCCAACTTCATCAGATTTGAATCTCCTTGACATTGAAATCTCAAGGGTTTTCTCTTGAGTGAATAAGTGTAGTTATGTCTCTCTCCTTTTAGGTCCAAAACCCTAGAAGTGAAAGAGAGCACAAAATAAGTTTATTCAAGTTTGATGTATTCTTCCTCATTGTATAACCATGTGGAAATATCCTCATTGTTAATGGTTTATTTGCTCAATTCTCCTTATTTTTTGAATGTGGTGGTGGGAGATGCTCAAATAATGACTTTGGATTCCTTTTTAATAGCAAAAGGCTTGTCATGGTATTTTGGGGAAGTAGGAAGCTTACTAACACAATATGCTATATTCAATTGGTATTGTACTCTCCATGTTGCTTTTCTTGAATCTGGATCTTGGAGTCAAAAGATGGAATGGTGGATTTGGATGCTTTGGTCAAAGTGAAGGGATCAAAGTAATGAGATGAAGTAGATGATGAACTCTCCCAATTGATTGAAACTTCTTGTTTAGGTCTCCCTCTTAAGTTACTACAATACTAAAAGGGATTAAGATCACCCATGATTGTGATTTTAGTGCCATTATGGGAAAATTTCAAGCATTGATGGTATGTGGAGGGAACAACCTTCAAAGCATGAATCCATGGTTAGCCAAGGAGGATGTTGTAGGCCATATCCAAATCCAACACTTGGAATGTTGTATTCAATATAGTGGGCCCAACTCTGATAGGTAGAGAAATGTAACCCTTAGAAGATCATTCTACATCTTCATAAGCCTTTATGATAATACTCTTTGATGATTCAACACAATCCTTAGAGAAACCTAATACCATAATTGATTGAAATTGATTTAAATCAAGGTATATGGGCATGAAATTGATGTAACGCTTAGGTATCCCATAATTTCTTGAAATTCATTGAAATTAAGGTCTATGGGAATGAAATTATCTTGCAAGACTTTATGCCAGATGGATTTGTGGTTAGGAGATATGCGAAGTAGCTTGAGGATAGATATTTGGGTAGGTGTACTCATAAAATGTTCTATATTTTATTGGGATTTTGGATGCTTCTTAGGAGGAACCCCTTGTAAGGTTACCTTAGTTTTCCATGCCATGATTGCACATTCTAGCAATTTCTTAAATTTAATGGTATTGAAATTGTTCTACAAGGCTCAATTATTGTTCATGATATATTCATGGGAAATATGGGTATAATTGGTGTGGTCATTGGTCCTAGTACTTGAGTTGAAGGATTTCCCTATCCCATGGTCATGTAAAGGATTTTTGAAGATAGTAAAGTCATTGTTAGAGTTTTCCTAAGGATTATCTACCTCTATGACACAATTCTCAATGAGTTCTTGGATTATGTTTTTGAGTTTCTGACATGATGTACTCTTGTTTCCTTTGATGCATTGATAGTCAACAAAATTTCTTTCATCCCCCATGATGGTGTGAAAGGACATGGATCATAATATTTTTCTTTCAGAATTTGTATGACATTAGACTGTAAAATTTAAATCTCATGATGGATTCAATCGGTTCCCATAATGGGGTGTATTTGCATCTTGGTGGATAGTTTCTTGGAGGTCCATGTACTTCATTGTTTTCAATTGCATTTATTTTTTGATTAGGAACATGTGATGGTTTCTTTGATACATTATCTCCCTTGAGCATGACTATATGGCTAGTTCTATTTATTGTCTTTGCATCTACAACTACATCATTTGTAACATTTTTTATTTTGATCTCAATACTTATTTTTGTCACTAGAGGTGTTTTGTATATTTTGAATTTTGTCAAAAATTTTGATTTCCCCTTTGGAAATAAATTTCTTTTCAAGGGTGGTACCTTTCTCCTCAGGTTTAGTAAACATAATACAACAATGGATTTTTAGTTGGTATTTCAATTCAGTGACTAGGTATGAGCAGGATCATGATGGGCCAAAAAGTGGCGATATGATGGGTATGTGTAGGGTATGTGGCTGACGACCTTTTTTTAACCCAAAAATTGATGAAACAAAAAGGTTTTTTAAAGGAGATTCTCAGCTTTCCACCCATATAAATTATGATTTACTTTGAATTTAATAAATAATTATTATTCATTTTCTATTTGAATTACAACTCAAGTCCTAATTGATAGGTTGATTGAAAAACATCTATAGCTTTCAAATGGTATCACATTTTTTGAATCCAAAACATGCGTCACATTCTATGCTTCACATATTGTAGGATTAACAAACAAAAAATTGAATTTCATGAAGTTTTGGCCAAGTTAAGGTGGTCAGAAATATGAGTTTTTATATTTTTGAAAATTTATGATTAAAAATTGATAATTAATTATTTACTACAAAAAAAATAAAAATAAAATGCATCACATCGGGACATGATTCCTCTACTTATATCTTAAATCTTATTAAAAAAATATTATCATTTTATTGTGGTTAGGGTGGTCAGATAGACACCTACCTCTTATTTTTTCCATGAAATTTAAGTACTACTACATTGAAATTTCAAATTTTCAGCAAATAGATTTAAAAAATAAATAAAAAATCTAGTAGTTTAGAAAGTACATTAAATTTTCTACAAATTCTATTCTTACATATTTTTGAAATAATATGGATAACTTATTCAAATTTTTACATCAAGTTTCCTAACTCTATTTTTTACAAAAAATTCACCACTTAAGGGACTATTTTTTCCATGATGATCCTACACATACCTGACTAAGGTTTCAACAAACATGAAAAGCTTCTATTTTTTTGTATTTTTCGAGGACACCTACTAGCCAAACTTCACCATCATTGGAAGAATGATATGAAATTTTTACCTTCTTGTTTACTATGACACAATGTTGTTATGGTTATGACGTTTTTAATGTTGTAGGTGAAATTTGTCACAATTTTTTTGGCTAGATCATCCCATGTTCATATTCCTATTGGTAAATGGGAGAAAAATTCAAGTTCTTGTCTTACAAAAAATTCTTGGGAATCATTTCAATAGGCATGTATGTTCAAATGAAATATCTATGCAAGCTATGTTGAACTCCCCCACATGTTCAATTAGGCTTGTCTTTACTCTATATTTGGTGAAATTTGGGATAACATAATTGTGAGTGAAGGGAGAATATATATGATCTTGTCAAAAGGATATGGACATAGCTCTTATGTAGAGTAGGTTTTCTTTATTGATATTTCCATATTGTCAATTTTTCATTGTAATGCATGCATTTGATTTGTTAAGATGTCTACTGAAGACAATGATGTGTCCACTACATTGATAACCACATTGTGATATGGGTGGCCCATGTTTGAATTAATGTTTTTCAATCCAATATTTGGGGTATATGAAAGAATTTTGGTCCCAAATTCTTGTGAAGGATTTAGGTTTTGGATGTTAGGAGTGAAAGATGGAATTTGGTTTTGAACATTAGGAGTAAAAGTTGGAATTTGGTTGATGTGTGGGTGGTTCGTAATGGATTGAGTTTTCAATGGGTGTGAGCTTGTTTGACTGTGTGGGTATTGATTTCCATATTATTGAGAAGGCCCTTGGGTGTTGGTTTTAGAGGAATACTTGAACAAGGACCTTTTTGTGATGTGTTGGTGTTAAAATTTAAATTGGAATTTGGGGTAATGTTTGTCTTTGGAGGTTGTGACTTAGGACCACTAATGTACAGAAATTTCACACATTAGGTGGATTTTTGTTTGATTTTATTTGACCTATTGCAAAAGAATTGAAGTATGAAGACCCCATAGCATGAGATGTCAATCCAAAAAAATCAAGTGTGTTTCTAGGTGGTTATTTTATCTATTGGGTTCCATGTGCTTCAAATACTAGTGTCGCATTGATTGTTATGGTGTTTTGTGGTGTAGCTCTTAATGGAAAACTAGCATGCACTGGTGGTGTAGTATGATTTGGAGTAGGCATGTTATTTCCATGGTTTTGTGTGGTCTCAATTATTGGTGATGCACAAAGAGTGTTGAAATCATTTTTTTTTGTGGCTAATATTCACCAATTGGCTAATAGTTGAAATTTGTGTGGACAATAAAAAAGTAACCCTTCTACTTATTTTTTCTCATTTGGGCCCTCATTATTTTGGCTTAATTTTACCTTGATTTAATGTTTTAATGTGGATAAGAAATTCGCATTAGGTCTTGGGCCCTTGTGAACTAAAAGGATTCAAGTGGTGCCTTAATTAAGTGTTGTAACACACTTTCACACATTTCTAGGGTCTTCTTAATGTATTTTACCAAAAATAGCCTCTTTTGTATCATTTACCAAGTCTTGTTTCAAAGTGTTGTAAAGTGTTGTGACACACTTTCACACTTTTCTAGGCTTGTCAGTAATAATTGGGCTTTCTTATGCTTTAATTGGCCTCATTTTGCATCAACAAGCCTTATTTATCTATATTTTTT
>VDFB02104400.1:358525-382201 GCA_007258455.2 Sequoia sempervirens | reverse complement strand
CCCTCTACCCTCTATCTCTCTCCCAGTACTCCCTCCCTCCCCCTCTCTCTCTCTCATTCCTAAGTCTCTCCACTCTACCCTTAGCCCTCTACCCTTAACCCTTAAATCATCTACCCTTTATATCTTTCCTACTCCCTCCCTCTCTCTCTCTCAAGACTCTCCCTCCTACCCCCTCTCCCTCTCTCAAGTCTCTCTCTCTCACTCACTCCCTCTATCTCTCTCCCCTCTAATGGAACTTTATATTTTTTCTCCTTATGTTCCATTCCTACCCTGCCTAGTGTTACTAGTCTTTCATGGTGTCAGAATTTTCCTAGGATGGTGGTTTTAGCTTTATTTTCATATAAAACCCTTGTGTTTATTTTACACCTTGGTTGGGATCTATTTTGATGTTACTTTTTGAGGGGTTTTAAAATGACTTATGTCCTATCATTCCATCTAGGCTGAGTCCCTTTGTTTTAATATTTTATTTCCTCTGCAGGGTTTTATTTTCCTAAGTCTTGGTTGGCCCCGTGTTTCATCATTTAAAAACAACTTATGTCGTTGTTTTCCATCCACCTAGTGGTGTCCCCTTGTCCTTTTAATAAATGTTTTGTTTTGCAGAAGGATGAAGTTCATGCGACCATTGATCAACTATCATTTCATCTCAGACGCTCCCTACCATCTCGTGATGACCCCACCACACCGCTTTGGTTTATTGCGATATCACGGGTGGGTGCCATGTGTCCTATCTGGTGAAGCTAAAGGTGATAAGTTCAGTTGACCATTGATCAATTTTCATCAGATCTTAACAGTTGCCCGACATCGTGTGATCGAAAGTTGCAAGGTTTTTACTGATTGCGATATCACAGGCGAGTGCCACATGTCTCGTCTGATGAAGTCAAAGGAATGAAGTAAATACTATGGTAAATTAATCCAGCCTTAATACATTAAAAGGCAGGTTACTAAAGTGTTCTTGAGGTGCACATGTTTTAAATCAGTGGATATGTTATAATCTTGATGAAAAAGTTGCTCGATGGTTAATAATAAGGTTGGTGACTGTGTTGAAGGAACAAGATCATGAATGCTCAAGATTTATGATTTCCTGCCATCGTATGAACCAAAGTTGTAGGATCTGTACTGATTGCGATATCACGGGCGACTGCCACATGGATGGCTAAAATTTAAATATGCATCAAATATGGTTGGAGTTGTTCCTGCAGCACGCGAGTGAGTTTTAATGGCGGATGAGACATTTGTTGGCATGATTTGATCGAGATAAAATCAATTCTCCTATTTTATTTTTATCACAAAGCATTCAAGTATTTTGTGGAGTAGTTTCAGATCTGATAGCGAAGTTGTGAATCTCTGCAGCCAGAATTTGGGACTTCTGCAAACAAAGCCATGAGTTAATTTTTGTGCTTCTCAGTCATTTTGCACTTCAATTTGGGAAAAGATTTGTTGTGCTTGTCATTGAGCTTGTTGATAAACATGTTAGGGGTATAATTTAATTATAGTTGTGAGAAATTGCAGTGTTTTGTTTTGTAATTTCCTATCTCTAGTTAGTCCTAGCTATTCGAAGTGTGAAATTGTAAAAAGACCCTAGTTTGTCCAATATGGCACCGCCAAAGCAAAATTTTGGCCAAGTTTACTATTTAAAAAGAAACTCGTATGATGATTTCTTGGATCAATTTCCCTACTCAACGAATGATAGGAAGAAGGGATTGGTTCTAATGTGAGGGAAAATCCTGGGGGAAGGGTTAGTATATAATTGATCTAACATTGTCGATGATAGGGTTCCTCTCACAGGCTTGGAAATGTTCAGATTATGGTATGGATAGATGAATTTTCCTCACCCCTTTTCAAATGGCTGGATGTATGATTTGGGAAAGCTGGTGGTCCCAAATGTGTTCCTTGGCATAGACTTACTTAGGGCAGTGGCTGCAAGATATGACCCTGTCACATGGGTAATCAAGGATAATGATGGAAAGGTTTTGTTGAGCATTAATAGAGAAGAGGTCCAACAGATTTTTGACTTGAGTGAACCAAGTGAAGACTTGGTTCCTATCAATCTTGAGGAAATGAAGCAGGAATATGCAAATTTGAAGTCTCTTTTTAGAGCTAAGTTGCTTCCACCTCATCTAGCTAGGGCAAGAGGTTCACGATTTCATATCAACCCCAGTGACTAGGAACCTTTCAGATTAAACTATTTTGCAAATCATTTCTTGGCCACTTTCTATTCATTGTATCAGATTTTGGGTTTTAGTCCTGGTGCAGTGATTCCTATTGCATACATGTTCATGGGGGTGCAAATACAACACCCTAACTTCTCTGTGACATATGAATTTGCTTCTTTCTTGGATGAGAGGATACATGAAGGGTTGTCAAATTTGTAGAAAAATGATACCGACACTCAATTCTTCTGGTATTCTATGCTAATACATATGTTCTTGTTCAAGAATGCTAAATTTTTCTCTGAAAAAATGGAATTAAGGAAATCGGTTGATGGAGAAAGATTGCCAGTACAATTATGGGCTGCATATTTATCTTGTAATAAGGAAAGCACTAGTTATGTGCAATTTGATAATTTCTTTGCTTCTAGATTGAGGGTTAGACTGATGGTGAATGTACCTAGGATCCCTAAGGAATTGCATGATTTCCTCAAGCCAAAAGGGAGGAAGCCAGAATTGAAAGTTTTCCATAACTGGGGTGACATTATCCCATACCCAGTCAGCACTGTTTTGAGAGTATACGGTTTTCAAAGAACCCCCCATATACTACCATACAATGTGCCACCAAGAGTGGGGTTTGCAAAAGTTATGTGGCAAATGGGTTGTATCCATGAGGACAACCTCACAGAGAGGGGTAAGGGAACATTTTTCCCTGATTATACAATGGTGTCTGATTTTTCCTTTTCAAAAGGAGGATGGGTGCATTTTGAGAAATTTGATGATTACCATTTGAGGTGTGGTCCAAAGCGGCAGCATGATCCTAAGAGTTTCTTTTCCCTTTTCAGACAAAGAATAAAGGCTAGAAAATTTGTGCATGAGTTCAAATTTCCTGAGGATTTGATCAGAAATAAATTTGATCTAAATAGGCAGGAGTTGAACAAGGAGAAATGGATAGCTTATGATAATCTATTAAATATTGTGCATAATATGGATCCGAAGTATAATCCATTGTTGGAGTTCAATCCATACCATAAGAAGATTGGCTTTCTAATGGAGAACTTCACGAAAATTATGGGCACATTGAGGACCAAAAAGATAAATTTAGAACTGAGTCTAGGTGTATAGGAACAAGGTGTCAGGCCAATTGAAACAAGGCCAGCATACCAGCCTATAGAAAGGTGGCCTATTTATAGGAGGAAAAAGGATGATAGCAGTGATGAAGAGGAAGTGGACAAAAAAGGAAAGCAAATAATGAAGTTGCCTTCACAACTAGGTCCAAAATTCAAAGTGCCTGGGGCAATTAAAAACATTGATTTAGAATCATCACCAGAAGACAGTCCCTCATCACCACCATCCAATCCAAGCCCTAAAAGAAAAAGAATTGATCAACCACATGAGGATCTGATGGATGAAATTATTATTACTAATCAGGACATGCAGGTTGGTATGCCTTCCCCTCCTAGGCCAATTGAATTGGTTCTATCTGATTTAGATATGGAAGGAAAAAGTGTACAAGATGCAAGAATGGAAGCATGTAAGGAGTTTCTATATGACAATACATTTGTAAAAACTCTTGTATTCTTGCAATTGGTATGGAGGATGAAATTTGAATAATATCAAGATAAATATAAGAAGAGAAGAGAACTAAGGTTTGACAGGTCAAACCAAGATAATGATGAGGTAAAAGCTGAAATTTAAGAACATCACTCCTAAAGAGGGAAGAAGACTGGTGAGTAAGGTTGGTGTGTTGATTCTTCCTGAATGGGACATTACAGATGTTGTAGCATTTAATGCTATTTTAAAGTCCAAGCATCCTTTGCAAGACTCTGAAGAAGAAGTCAAGGCAGTATTGCAATATTTTTCCTTCAGTGAGGACTATGAAACTTTGGCAATTTGGGCATTGGCCCCTAAAGGAAGAAAGCCAAATGTTACGGATATTAATCCAAATTTCAGAGGAGGATTAATAATAAAGAGAGCTTCAGAGACCTCAACCACTGAGGTCACTAATTTGACTGTGAAAGTGGCCAAATTGGCCCAAAAGATTGTTGAAAGGGAGGAGGCTAAAAAGAAGAGCCTAATGGAGAATTATAACCTTTTGATTGAGGAATACAACAAGATGCAACAAAGGAATGTTGAGTTGCAGACTAAGGTGGAAAGGTTTAGGTATAAACAAATTGGGGAGACATCAAGTGCTCTAGGGACCAATACATTACCTTCCACAATAGGGTCAGTGCCTCCTGCTTCTCCAATTGTTTCCACATCAGGGTCTCCCAATCAAAATCTTTCTCTCACCCCTCCTTTAGAACAAATTGATGAAGAAACAGAGCGCTCTGTTGATCCTGCAAAGAAGCAGCTCTTGCAAAGAATTGATGAATTGCAGACATTATTGAAGGTAAGTGAGGAGGGATCTCTTTCAAAGCAAAAGGAGATTGTTACTACTTTCTTGAGGCATTTAAATGAAAAAGTTTGATAGTAAATTTCTATCTATACATTCTTTATATTCTTTGTTTTTAGATTCAATAAAGAATATTGATAGGGATCAGGAAGTAGTGATACCATTGATTGAAAATTGGATCCCTAGGGCCAGTGATTTGGATGTCATGTATAAGGCTTCAAGGTTTGATACAAATAATAGGCCCCAATCATTAAAGCCTACTCAAGTGTTGGCTAAATCATTGCAAGGTTTTCAAACCCTACCAGATGATTTGAGTAGGAAGATCAGGGAATTGGTGAAGAATTTTAATGATTGGGGTAACACATTGTTACCAGATATAATTGATGAGTAGGGGAAAATCAGGTCACTCCAGCAATGGCAGGATCAAGCAAGTGAAGTCATCAATGATCAAATTAAATTAATTTGTGATGAGTCAGATTATGACTTGTTGGTGAGTTGTATGGATAAAATGATTAGTACCTACTCATTTTTGGAAGCTTTTGAAAGAGATGCAAATCAGGTAGCGGTAAAATACACACCTTATAATACCAAGGTGAATGAGGTGATTAAATTTGACTGGTTGAACGATGAAGAATAGCAGAAATGGGTAACTAAATATTTGACTGAGGAAGAGTAAAAGGAATGGACTACTAACAGGTGGTAAATCAAATGTTGCGGTTACAATGGTTTCTAGTTTTTCTTTGATGGCATTCTCGGTGCAGGTTTCTTGTGGTTTTTTGTTATTACATCAACTTTTCTCAGCTGACATGATGAACAAGAATATTCTCCAAGGTGATGGTTGTTGTAACAATTTTTGGAATATCACTAGGTGTGCCAACTGGCTGGTGACATGTGTACTTTTTGGCCCGATACTTGTTTTCTCCTTCATTTTCTATAAGAAGGATTTCAAGGCTAGAAGTACGGGTTAGCAAGTTAGATAATTTTTGGTCGAGTCTAGGTGAAGTTGTAGAGAAAATTGTAAAGTCTAATGGTTTTAGAGAGAAATAAAATTTAGGTTCTGAGTTATTCTGTAATCGGATTTGAATCCATGGGGATTTAATGTTGTATAATAGTACTAGCATTTGAGTTGAAATGATAAATTCAAACTCATGTCTCTCCATTGTACATGCATATCCAAATTTTGAATAAGATGACTAAGGGTTGTTTCATTCATCTCACTATTGTGGTGTGTATAATCCTTATTTTATCTTTAATTCAAAGAATTAATTAAAATGCTTGAATGGGATTATAGGCGGATATGTTATGTATAAGGATTTCATAAGTAGTATTGGGCGAGAATGCATATTGATCAAATTATAATGCAATATTGTCAGGGATCTTATAAGTTATATGTTATGTATTAAATCTATCATAAACCTTTAGATGCTTATGAATTTGACTCTTACAATGGATATATGGCACTGATCTAAGTTGTACTTATTTGTGTACTTCAATAATTGTTTGTCTTTGCCTAGAGCTTGCTACAAATTGCAAATTAATGACTATATTTTACTATGGATTGTGTTGTAGTTATCTCATGCTCCACATAGTTGATATTATTGGTGAACAACCAATTTTATTCGATATTATCCTATTGTGTTGAGCTATTCAATGGGATTGTATGTTATGTGTTAATGTTGTTTATAATATTGGTGTAGAGGTTGTAAACACATTAAGGGATCACCCTCCTAGGTCTTGGAGAGCCCAAAGTGTAGGAGGCTTTTTAAAGTCCTCGTTAGTTGGTCCAGGTCCTTCGAACTTCCCTTGATTGGAATTGGCAATCCCATAGGTAGATTAGAAGACCAACCTGGTTACAATTTAAAAAAAAAACCAACACCCTATACCTTTAACCCTAAACCCTAAACCATTAACCCTTAAACTCTAAACCCTTAAACTCTCTACCCTCTATCTCTCTCCCACTCTAAACTCTAAGACTTTCCTTGTATTCTTTTATAATTTTCATTATTCTTATTTATTTTACAAATACACATACATATGCATTTACTGTTTCCATTTATTTCTCATGTAGTTTAATAGTTTGATCGATTTCATATTATATGTGTTGAAGACTTTAAAATTTCAATTACATTAATTTATGGATATGTTGTATCTATAAAACTACAAAACCATATGCTCTTTGCATTTACACTTGCATTTAGAAATACACATTTATATACATAGATATAGATTTCTTTAATGATATGTTGCATTTATTGTTCTAGGAGAGTATCTAGTAATTGCATTTATATTTACATTTAAAAATACATATACATACATACATACATACATATATATATATATATATAAATATATATATGTGTGTGTGTACATGTGTGTGTACATGTGTATGTATATCATTTATATTCAGTGTTCAGAAACAACCCATTAGGTCTGCACATGGATAAAAATTCATAAAATCAGATCTCCCATACATGTTTTGTTGAAACCTAGGCTTGAACCTCTCATTTCACATGCTTTTCTTCATAAAACTCTTGAGGACAGCAGCTATACCTTCTTTATTTCTCATCCTACACCCTATTCATGTATCCTAAAATTACAACAGTATCCATGGGGCCTCTTACACAAGATACAACAATCACAAAAAGTGTAAGAGCCACTCTATATCATGTTTCGACTACAAAACCCTCAAAAATAGGGTAACCGAGCTGTATGCAAGGAAATGAAGCTTTCTAACTCAAATCAATGCCTTAAGCCTTCAAATCAGATTCAAATCAAAGTTAACACATATCTTCACAACCTGGAATTGATTTTACATCAAAATATGGCTGCATGTGACCGTATAGTGCTGTATAACAAAAAAAATATAGAAATTTTGAAGAAAAACACAAATTTTCAAATGTCAAGAGCTTGTATTTTAAATCCTCAACCATCAACAACCATTACAATTATCACTTTATGCCTTTTAAATGTCTTTACATGTCAACTACTAAACAACCACCTCTACAACTTACTTTTTAATCTCTTATGATCACATGAAACATAAAACACACTAATTTCATGGTTGTTAACATCACTATTGAAATGTTTTAATTTTTTGACCTTTCAAACATTAAAAAGTACATCATTAAATTAATTATGTAATGGCATAAAAATTAAAAACATCATGAATTAATTATGTAACCACATAAGTCAAATATAATTCTATCAAGAAATTAATATCAAATAGATAATATAATCACATAACTCATACATTTCAATGTCATTGATCTTCTTCATCCAACTCTTTGTATGTATCATCCCATCAAGATTCGACATTGTAAGGATTGGTCATATCATCATCATCATCGATATCGGTTTAATGTCATCATCCACACGATATCATCTTCATGAACATTAACTCCTACATCATCATGATCTAGTTCCTCCTCTTCGACATCATCGCGGGACATCATCAACTAACCGTTGACCCTCGATCATCATCTACATCATCTTCTATTTCTTCGATACCTTCTTCTTCCACCACATTATACTTTACCGGCCTTCCTCTTGGATCATGTCTAACAAAAAATGACCAACCCGGTTTACCTAGAACCTCTAAGTAAAATACCTGCTCACGTTGGCTTGGAAGAACATAGGGCTCATTTCCAGCTCACTCGATCAACCTTGTATTAACCATGGTAAATCCATTATCATGTTAAATAATAGTTTCTCAGGATCATTTTCATTCAATCGTAGCCTGTACCATAAGACAACAAACAAAATTAATCTGAAGGACTTAAATTCACACTCAAGTATATCATCCAAAATCTCATAGTATCAATTTTCTAAGACTTCTAGATGTATGTCGCTTCTAGATGAAACATTAGTCACCTGAAAGATTGCAGTTATACCAGAATCACAAGTTTTCTTCATGTCATCCAACATTTTGATTTGAAATTTATGACCATTGCACCACATAGCCTTATGGTGTTTCACCTGCAATATGTCAAACATGTAAAAATTATTGCAATATCATCAATTGATAAACATATTTATTCTTGGCCGAATGTATGCAAGGAAAACAATCTCAACATATATATACATCAATATAATTGAAAATAATTAAATAATATGGGTGATTAATATATTTGTACGAACATTTTTATCTCTTAAACCATATGCTAAATCAATTTCCCTTTGTGTAACATTGGAATCTCTATTACTATGAGCTTCTTTAACCAATGAAGCCACACCTTCCTATGTTAATGCGCAACCAGATTGTTGACATCATTCAATCCATACCGTCATCCAATCAAGATTTTTGGCGACGTACAAATGTAGTGCGTCCCACTCTCGACCAACTGTATCAAAGAAATTTGAAATTCACAAACGACGTATAATTAGTTAAATACCATAGTATATAACCTTAATTTATAATTGATATATATTGAAGATTAAAAATTAAATAAGTACAATATACATAAAAACCATATGTAAAATTTATTCCAATTAATCTCCATGACCATCTTATAATTACCTCTCATTTTCCTCAAACTACATTTCCCCATCAGGTACTCCCCTTCGAATTTGTTAATGGAATTGGGATCCCAAATGCGTTCTACATGGATCTTTACTACAAACTTAGAAAGATATTCACTAATGTATACCATGGTCTGGTATACCATATATCCCTCCACCATAGAACCCTCAAGATGTGCTCTTTTTTTAACCAAAGCCTTCAAAAATTTCAAGTGCCTCTCAACCATCCACATTGAACTTGTGTGTACAGGTCCACACAATTTAATCTCCTCAACTTGGTGTATGAGGTAGTGTTCTTATGCATTGAAAAATGTCAAAGGTAGACACTTTCATTTCACACATTAGATGAGGAATTTTTCTCTTGCAATAATTTATATCTTCTTTATGGATTTCTTTAGATGACAAT
The DNA here is from genome assembly GCA_007258455.2 of Sequoia sempervirens. Taxonomy (NCBI): domain Eukaryota; kingdom Viridiplantae; phylum Streptophyta; class Pinopsida; order Cupressales; family Cupressaceae; genus Sequoia; species Sequoia sempervirens. The sequence continues at coordinate 372,735 of VDFB02104400.1, read as the reverse complement.
CATCTACAAGTGATTCAAGGTGCAAATATATTAACGAGATTTAACAAAAATATACAGAATATTACATAACAAGTAAAACAAATGGCAATTATAAGATGTATACAACGAATTGAACAAATATCACTACTTAACTCATGTATTTGCCAAGATCATGTATAACTTGCTTGACATTGTTTTCAAAGTTGTCTAGGAGAGATAAAGGTAGAATGTACTGCAACAATTATAAAATGATCTTTTCATTATTTTTCCAAAAGTAGTAAACACAATACACTAAAAATTACATGCATTAGACAAGTGTATATAATATACCAAAATAATTACCTTAATGAAGGTATGCCAATCATGTGTTTTCATCCCTAACCCAAATTCACCTTTCTTTGTTATTATATTGTTTATGTTCGTAGCAAATCCTATGGGAAATCAAAATTTTTTGTATGACTTATTTTATAGCATTGCTTTGTTGCTCTGTTAATAACCAAGGAAGGGAACTTATATTAATTTGGTCTCCATCACTATTTAATTGAATGACATTTTTCATTGCATGATTGGCTTCCTAAATGTCACTACAAATTTTGACTTTTTTTCTTTGTTATGCCTTCCATCCAATATTTTTTATAAGGTTTCTATTATATTCTTTCTGATATGCATTGTATCAAACAAACACACAATTTGTAGCTGCTCATAGTAGGGAAACCTACTAAATTTTCTGGAATAACTTTTCAATCCCTGTGGAAGCCAACCATTAATACCTTGACGACCTTCATGAAGCATATACGTTAAAAAAATTAACGACAATCATTGTCAATTACAACATGAGTAAACACAACACAATATAAAAATATGAATTCAAAACATATCATATATGATAGATAAACAATTTCATCTGATGTATAACTTTGATGATTAATTCTATTATATTCCAACTTCCATAGGCGAAGTGTCATTCTTCATGGTTTTGATGTAGTCTCTTCTTTCCCATTGAAAAGATGTTTTTTAATAGTTCGATACTTATGATTTGTATGGAGGAAGTTCCTATACTCATCAAACACCTGCTTTCCTAAACTTGTTGAATGACAAGATTTTATCTTTGGACCACAAATTGGACATGCAAATTTTCCCTTTGTTTGAAGACCTACAAAATCATATATAATTGGATTAAATATGTCAATTTTTATAATTATATATAATGAATAGATTATTTTAAAAACATGCATGATATCTACTTCATCATATTAAATATTGTTAAAGTGTAGTCGAACGTTATAACATGCCACAAAAATGTGTTAGCCCTGGGGCATCATGAATTGTCCATACAAGCATTGCATGGAATTGAAATTTTCTTTGTCCTATTGGTCTAAAGATGTCATACATAGTGACGCCATTTCATAACTTTAGTAACTCATCGATAAGAGGCTCGATATATACATTCATATCTTTAACTTGGTACTTACCTAGTTGAATGAACATAAACATTACATAATTATTATGACCATTTTACTGCAATATATATAAATTAATGTACATGACTATTAAATGAAAAAAATATGTCATTATGCAACAAATAAGACAAATGAGATGCTACTACATTAAAGAAAATTGATGTAAACAAATACCGAACAATCATTGACAACATTATGTGCTCCCTCTTTATTGACATCCATGGAGGAATGTTATTGTTGATAACAAAAATAGGCCACACTGAGTAAATAGATCTCAGCTCTCCAAATGGATTGACACCGTCCACTCCGAATGAAAGCCTGAGATTATGAGGTTCTTCTTTAAAGTGTGGCCATTTTTCCTCCATGTCCCTAAATGCATAACCATCCGCAGGCATTTGAAGAATGTCATCTCCACTTCTATTTCGTGCATGGTAATCCATAAATTGCACTAAGCTTTCACACCTAAATAATCGTTACATACGTGGAATAATGGGAATATAACGAAGAACCTTGTGAGGCACCTTTTTTGTTAGTTGATCTGTTTGATATCTACTGATATGACATTTTGGGCATTCTGTTGCAAATTCTTGTTGTTTATGATATATAATATGATCATTGGGACATGTATCTATTTCTTGATACTCCATTCTGATATCTTTCATAATGAAAGATAAATCTCGGTATGAGCGAGGTAAAATATTTTATGGTGGTAACAAAAATTCACCAATCAATCTACAACAAAAAATAATTTGTTAATATAAAAAATATTAATGGTACATATTTCATCATTTATTTACTAGTGATGAACTAACAATAATTAAAATAGATGAAAAAAGATGACATATATGACATACCTTAACATCCATGAGATTGCTATATTTGATAAACCATTCATAACCTTCAAGTTCAACAGCAACAATATAGCAAAGAGAACAGTTGTTTGGGAGCCTTCATAAAGGGGCTCGTATGCCTTCCCAAGTACAGGTAAATCATGAACATCACCAAATTCATCTCGATCATCATGATCAACTCTACCACTAAATGTGTCATGGATCAATGTATTTGTACCATCATCTTCAACTATGTTTTTTGGCGCAAGATCATCTTCTTCCATAGGATCATTAACTTCAACTTCGATATTCACAACTCCATGTTCATTCGCTTGCAAACCACATTCTCTAGGCCGTGATAATCCATATAATATGCCCTAGGGTGCCCCACCTTTATAATAATGATAGACACAAATAAACTATGATCATGATCAAGTGATTATATATATATATATATAATGTTAAAACGATCTAAACATTTACAAATCCAATCAATATAAACACATATAATTAATGAACAACTTACCAATGGATGATAATCATGCCCCCCTTCAACATGACCATGTTGCCTACAATGTTTCTCAACTGTTGTGATTAAAAGTCGTCTCGTCTTTAAGCCCTTGCAATTATTGCAAGGACAATAACATTTCCCATCACCCTTTCTTTTCAATCTAGCCCACAATATATCAAGTGTCTCTTCATTTTGTTCTGTACTAATATTATCTGACATGATTTTTCTCTACCAAGCTTGACTATTTATATCTTCAAAAAATATCAAACTCACACTCCAATAATTTGTATTCATTGATAGGTAACAAAATCTAATAATTCCAATATTTTACAAAAGAGAAGATAGTCTGAAGTTAATGACCGCAAAAAACACTCTAAAATGCTAATTCCAAAACTTATTAAATTCTGATTTTACTATGATTTCCAACCATTAAGACTCCTAAAATCATAAAATTGAACTTGATCGCAAACTTCCTACAACGATGGAGGTAGTGAGCTAGTAAGAGCAAGTGACCCATTCCTAAGGAGCAACAAGTCAGAATCATCATTGCTAATGTCAATACGGATTTATCCTTTTAGTTAAAGATGCAATGTGTCACTTCTTATGGTGAGCTTATCCCTAAGGCCCTCAACATTGAGAGAGCCCTAATCGCACAAGAAAGCACACACTAGTAGAATTTGGAAAATAAATGACTAGGTGACTAAAATTTTTAGTCACAACAACTAAAAATGACTAAATTCTCCTCATTTTTTGCAACTCAGCTATAAATGAGTAAATAAATTACTAGTTTGGTCGTTGATTAAAATTTATTTAGTCACACAAATAAAAATGACTAAATAGCTAGTCATTTATTTAGTCACAATCCATTTGAATAAATCATTTAAGGAAACAAGAATATAGCCTACCAAAATACTCTAAAACTTTAATAAACATACCCTAAAACTTTTGTCAAAATCTTATTTTCAGGCGTAGCCCACTAGAATGGAGTTTTCATTTTAATAAACATACTCTAAAACCTTCGTCAAAACATTATTTTCAAGCATAGACCGCCAAAATGGAGAAGTGTTTCCATAAAGAATGATAGAGAACAGTGAGGAGATGTGTGTGAAAGGAGGCACAAGATTCATTGCTACTTATCTCATTCCTGCTATGCTCAACAAATCTTACATTGTTCCCACTACTATTTGTAATCTAGGTATTTACTTGACATATATTTGCATAATCTCAAATTCCTTCAGAGGCTTTTGAAGTATCAATGTATCCTATATAGGTTTTAGAATGATTTCTTTTAATTAAGAAAATAAATAAATGATGTATTTCCCTGTAATCAGATAATGTGGAGATCTCCTAAATCTGCCCCAACACACTATCCTCTTTGGCATTGTATTCATTACTCCAACTACTAGGGTTTTGCATGTGGTGTCTTTAATATCTTTATGACCATGGCTTTTAAATAGATCTCAGTCTTTGTTTTAATCATTTTCATGGTAACCCTTGAGTTCCATAATCCACCTTCAATCTCTTCTAAGAATGGTGTCTTAAGCTAGACTGCATAGTATGCATATAAAGCAAGTCCTTCATACCTGCCATTGTTCCAAACCACCACTCACTTCCTTGCTTAAAATATTGCCTCCATAAGCACAATAACATGTTTTAAAATCATGTTTGCCAGTGATTGACCATTAAGGTCACCACTTTCATCAAGATACAATGAGATTTTTGTCTTCAAACTCAAGGCATTATGCAAGATAATATTGTGAATTGTTTGTTGTGTATGATTTGATTTTCTTGCACATTTACTGCTTTGCTAACTTCCTTTAAGATTGGTTATTGCACCCTCAGCTGCAATCTCAAACAATTCACTCACTATCACTTGAAGATTCCTTTCATAAGCATCCTTCTATAAAATCAAACTATGCCCTATAGACTGCCTACTTACTACAAGGGACTCATTGTTTCATGGTATTGTAGTTATTAGGATCCTTCAACCTTATTAACACTACTTCACAGTCCACAAGGTATTATTCACTATTCTCCCATCTTTGATGAGTCTCAAAACACTGCTCAAACATGTAATCCACTACCTCCATTATACATTAATGGCTAAGAAGAAACATTGAACCTATGATTACCACTTTTACTTTATTTGGACAGTCATTCCCTGATTGCATTTTCCTTGTATAACACTACCAAAAGCATTTGAAAACCCTTAAAGTCAGTAAGGGGGTAAGGAAACACACTATTAAAATCTCCACTTTATTATGCAAGGTTTGAGCTTTATTATCTTATCACTGCTCAGCCTCTTTTTGACTGTCACATCTCAAGTGACTGTCATTCTTCTTACCATAGATTTCATTTACAAATGTCACTAAGCTACATAGTGTGCTTGTTATTGGCTACAATCTTTAGATTGCAAGATTTTGTTATTAGCTACAATGTCTCAATCTTTCGGTATTGCAACCTCACTAATCCGCTATAGTTATTGTTTATGTTTCTATGAGGCCTAGGTTTGTACCCTAATCATGCTCTTACCAATGCTTTGTTGGTATTAAAAACAACCTTAAATCTTGGGTCAAAAAATTAGTTGTCTTGACAAAGTTGTGGTATGATCTTGGATTGTATCCTAGAGTGTGTGAGAAGCTTGTGTTTGATCATTAAGGTATGTAAACCTGATCAGGGAAATGTATCCTATATAGCATGGGTCTTTCTTTAATACTTTCCATAATGGTTATTAGCAGATCACATTATTATAGTTTGTGGTAACCCAAGATTGAATTCAAGTATGTAACAAAATTGGTTTGTAGTTTAAGCTATACACTTTTAAGTAACATTCATAAGGTTTAGAAAATCTTGATCACTCTCTAGAATAGCCCATTAAACCTGGGTTGTGCTTGAATGCACTACATAATTGATATAACACAACCACTCTGCATATCAACCAGAGTTATAGGCTCTTTATTGCAGCAAGAGGTAATCACTCTTCGATCATGCTATAATTACATCCTAACCTGTTAAACTTGAGACAACCTGAATGCACCCAATGATGATTGACACCTACATTATACAACCTGAATTAACTACATTATATGAGTGCCTCCATTTCTATCACAACATAGCCACATTAAACTTGGGTCACACATGAATGTATCCTGTATTTGTTATAGCACAACTATGCCACATGACCAATAGAGTTATAGATCACATAATTACAGTCACAAGAATTTTTTCCTTGGTTGTGATCTTATGGTGATTCCACACAACAAAATCTGGACATGAAATTCTCAAAACCCTCAACCTCTAAAAATGAAATCCAATGAGATGTTGCTTTAAAATATGATTTTCAAACTTGGAACTACAAATCTGACTTCACAACTGAATTTTGCAAAAATAAAATGACTACCCTCAACCTGGCGATATCTTCTTGAATTTTTTCTAATTTTTCCCAAGAAAATCATCCTTAGTTCTCCACAAACTATCCCAAGTAGAGCAAAACACTATCGCAATAAATCAGTGAACTCACTTTTCTTTATGTCAGCCACAATTTGATTTTTTTCTATTTTTCATGTTTGTCAAAATTTTGACGAAACTGATAGTCAAAATTTTGACAAAACCCAGGTTCGTCAAAATTTCGATGAACGTCGGGGATAAACTTTCAAAAAATTGAAAATTACACATCAAATTTTACAAGCACCCAACGATACATCAAATTATACATATTTCGTCAGACATTTTCATTAGATTTTGTAGTCAAATGAGTTAGTGTTCCTGGATACAGACATTGTCAAACAAATCAACATGGCCTTACACAGGTTATCACATCAACGAAATCAAACTCAACACCTTATACGATACATGTCTTTTTGAAACCAGGCTTTTGTCATCCCTTATATAGATAGTCACAAACTCAAAACCAGACTCAATGTCTTATTCGGTATGTGTCTCTCCTAAAATAAGGTCTTATCAATCAATCATCATATCAATCAAAATAATCAAACAAACAGATCAAGTTTTGGAAAATATTTTGCTGGCTTTGATTTTTTGGCTTATTTATCTTATCATTTTATTTGACTTTATGATTGGAATCCTATTACTAGCTTTCTCAAATATGTCCCATGAAGGATTTAGGGAAGCAACGATGTATCAGAATTCTATTTTCTTTGATTGTTGTTTGTCGATTGTATTTTGGCTTTGATTTTTGAGTCATGTTACTAGCTTCCTCAAGGATGTCCCATGAAGGATTTAGAGGAGTGATGATGTCTCATGACCCATCTTTTATTTTATTTGTTGTATGTGGTTTGTCTTGAAAAAAATATTGGGGCAACTATGCCCTTAGTATGAGTTAGGACATTCCTTGTCTGTGACTGTCTATTGTTAGCAGGTGGATGACCTTGCACACCTTGATCTATGTCATATCATGGTGTTTTTCTCCATTTGTATTAGTTACCGCCCAATGATGATTAAGTGCAAAGTCTTTTGTGGTTCAGTGAAACATTGAATATTGCTAATACTAACAACCATGTATTTTATTATTCATCTCCTTTTCACACTAACCTTTCTTCTTTTTTGCATCTTCACCACCGTTATCTATTTTCCTCTATCCTTTTTTCCTTCATCTTCTAGTTCTCTCATTGATTTCAAGAGCACACTCATGTTCTTTGAACCTGTCTATCCTCTTGAGGGAGCATACCACTACCTCCTCGTCATCCTTCCTCATCCTACTTATACTGGGGCATATATATTTTCTTTGACACAATGCTGAAATGACATTGTATCAAAGAGGGGCAAAATGTAGACACTAAAATTTGGTCTAAGCTTGCAACTTCAATTTCTTCATAATTTGTATTGTCATGGTCATGATTAAATAATGTTAATTATTTAATTATTCTCTAAAGTCCTTTCTCGTCTATTAATTAAATAACTTCTAATTATTTAATTAATTCAGTTTAACATTAATTCCTCTATTAATTAAATAAACTTAATTATTTAATTAATTCATGTTATCTTTAATTAGTCCTGATTAGTTAAATAAATGTTCTTTATTTAATTACGTCATTAATTGACTTTATCCTTTTTCTTAATTAAATAAATTCTTATTTAATTTATCCTAATCATATTTCTGACTATAATTAAATAAATACTTTAATACTTTAATTAGTCATTAATCTTTTCTTTAGTCAATTAAATAAATATTATTTATTTAATTTAATCCTTAAATGTTGAATGTTGAATTAAATAATTATTTAATTCATAAAAGCCTATTTTGGATATATTCTTCTATATTTAGATAATTGTTTAAGTTATCTAATTATTCATTTCCACTTGACTCGAGATCTATTTAAATCAATCAATTATCTCTTGATTTAATGTCGGATTGTCTTTCACAAATAAACTCTTTGTCTTAACCAGTCAATTATCTAGTTCTAACTTGTATGCATGTACACATTTATTAATTAAATATCTTTATTTAATTAATTAACTTATGTGTGCGTTCAAATAGATCGTTTATGTTATTCTATATTTATCTGTCATGCAAACATTATTCTTCTAATTTTTTAATACTTTCAACTAGAGATTTAATTATTATTTAATATTGATCTCTATTCTTAGGCTTTATCACTCACATCAGTACTAACACTTATCTCAATGCATGTTGAATCCTTTAATCTGAATCGTTTGTTTATCTTTCGATCTTGGCCTATCATTTGAACAATCAATTTTCTATAAATTGACCTAACCTTCATCATTATTACTCTCCCGAAATTGTATGATTTTTGGAGCACTTGTTAATCTTTGATATTTTTCTATAATTACATCTATCAAGGCTATACTTGCACACTTACTAAAAATATGAGGGCAAGAATACCATCACGGCGAAATGGAGAAGGACAACAGAGGTTATCCATGGAGTTACATCGATCTTTGGTAGATTTTTTTATGTTTTAGCTATTTCCTTTGTTCTTTGTTGTTTGACTTTAGATTGCATTAGAGTTTAATTGCATTGTTGTGTACTTTAATCTTTCATTATTTTGATGATGTTACACAAACAATGCAATACTAAAACCCTAGATGCAATGCAAAGTTGAATGCAAACTAGGCACCCTATATGAGACCTAATTCAATGCAAATGAATGCAAGATCTAAATATAGGATGAAAAGGACTCCAAAATTAGAAAATTACAATACTCAAAAGTTCAAGTTAACCATAATGAAACATAGAAAAATAGGTGACCTGAAATGGATGCTATGATGAACCTAATTCATTTATATTTCATTCAATATGTGTGTTATGTTATGCAAATGAGTAATAGAAATCAAATCTAACCCAACTACTAGTCAAAAGGCAGATCTAAAAAGGGTTAAATGTTGTGTACCTCTCACCAAAAGTATTTTTTCAAATCTCATTGAGGACTCATTCGCCCCATGGCGAATGGGTCCTGGATAGGGCTCTAGAAAATCAGTTTCTAGGTTTTGTTCCTCTCAGTCTGCACTCCCAAATTCTAGCAGGCACTATCAAAAAGTTGAAAATAAATCTTGTCAATCAATTTTTCATGATTTTGCAAGAAAGGTGACAACTTTTACAACTTTGTAAATTTCTCCAATTTTGATTTTCAATTGATCTTCAACCTAAAACCTACAATAAAAAATCAAAGAGGAGAAAATGTTGATTGTTAGGGAATAGGGTTTGCCTTGGTCAAACCCTATTTTGGTAATTGAACCTTGAAATGAATAAAATCATGAAGGAATGATGAATGAAAAAAAGCAATGTCACAACTCACCAATCCTTATTTGAACCTTGGATAAATCTACATGTTAGGAAAATGTGTCTTAACCTTGTAGTTATATATGGTTTATTGTTGATAGGATGTATATTTATTTATATGAATATTTCCTAGTTACACCGATAGGTGTATATAATAGCAGAAAAGAGTAAAATGTGAGCATGTTAACTTTTTCAAGAAACTTTGAAAATGGCCAACATACATTAAATAATGATATATTGTAAATCTTGACCATTCATTGTTAGGTTTTAGATCTAATGGTAGATATTTTGTTTGCTTGTATTTCCCTAGAATGTAACCCTATTTTATGAGGGTGTTGTATTACAGTTGTGATAGAGAGACGATGATGTATTCTAAGAGTATGATAGAAGTCATGTTGTCTCTTGATCTCTAAGTGGTGATACTCCTGTGAGAACGAATCATAGACCACCCAAAAAAATTCAATATGTTGGTGGCTCAATTGGCATCAATTGGTGTCAAAATGGATGAGGAAGACAAATTTTAGATCCTATTTTGTTCTTTGCCTAATTTGTGGGATTCTCTTGTTATGGATATTGGGAGAACTTCTATTATTTTGAAGACTAAAGATGTGGTGGGTTCTTTTCTTTCTGAAGAAATGAGGAGGAAGGTATCCATCACTACCAAGGAGACCCTAAATGTTCGTGAAAGACTTAAGGAAAAAGGAAAGAATAATGATAAGAATGACAAATCCAACTCAAGGGGGAGATCTAAATCTCTTGGAAAGTAAAAAGTTATTTTTTGGAACTGTGGTAAGCCTGGTCATGTTCGTAAGGAATGCAAAGAAGAAAAGAAGAAATTTGATTCTGATTTTGAGTCTGAGAAGGAAGATGGTGACACATTCATTGTATCTTTGGCAACTCGTGTAGGTAATGATGCATGACTAATTGACTCAAGTGCATCTTTCCATATGACCTTTAATAGAGATTGGTTTTCTAAATATGAATAATTTGATGGAGGTAAGGTGTACTTGGGTGATGATTCTTATTTAGACATTGTTGGTCATGGTAAAGTTAAAATTAGGTTTCCTTATGGTAGAATAAAAAGGATTAATGGTGTGTTGCATATCCCTAGATTAGCATGAAATTTTTTATCTATGAGAAAAATAATAGATGTGGGTGTGTAGGTAGTATTTTCTAATATAGGATGCAAGATGGTCAAAGGTGATATGGTGATTGCTAGAGGTGTCAAATATGGCACATTGTATAAGCTTGATGCATGAACTGTTGAGTCCAATAGTACTTCTATGAAAAGAAAGTATGTGGAAGAAGTGAGGGTTTCACCTTCAACATATGGTCATGGATTTTGGGTACCAAAGGGTGCTCTTTGTTTTGAAACAAAGTTACCTATAGAGAAGACTATGTTATGGCACCAAAGATGGCCACATTGGAGAAAAGGGTAGATAAGGACCATGAAAAATAAAAAAACTTTTTGAAGGTTTGTCTAATTGTAATCTTGAATTTGATTTTTGTGATCATTGCATTTATGGAAAACAAAACCATGTTCAGTTTTACTCGAGTTCTCATAAATCTTGTGGTGTATTGGATCTTATTCATTCTGATGTGTTTGGTCTTGTAGATGTTCCTTCGATTGGTAAATCCAAATATTATGTTTCATTTATTGATGATTATAGTAGGATGGCATGGGTATATTTCTAAAGAGTAAATCTGAATTTTTTAGTCGATTTAAAGAATTTAAAGCAATGGTTGAGTTGCAAACTAGAAAGAAAATAAAAATTTTAAGGATTGATAATGGTGGTGAATTTTTCTCTAATGATTTTGATAGATTCTATAAATATTGTGGTATTCATAGACATAAGACAACTTGGTATTCTCCACAATAGAATGGAGTTGCAGAAAGAATGAACAGGACACTGATGGAGAAGGCTAGGAGTATGTTGAGTGGTGTTGGTCTAGAACAAAGGTTTTGGGTTGAAGCTATAGCCATTGCATGTTATTTGATTAACAGGTCTCCTACATCAACTCTTGTTGATAAAACGCTTATAGAGGCACGATTGGGTCGCAAGCCTTCATTAATACATCTCATATTTTTTGGTTGCTAGGCATATGCACATGTGCCAAAGGAGAAGCAAAAAAAGATGGAGAACAAGGTTGTGAAATGTATCTTCATCGGATATAGTTATGGTGTGAAAGGATACAAGCTTTGGGATCTTTTTGCACAGAAGGTAATGCATAGTAGAAGTGTTATTTTTAGAGAAACTAAGTCTTCATCTATTACATTACAGCCAAAACAAAGTAAACAAGAATATGTGATTCAATTTCCTTATACACCTGATAAAGTTGAATCGAGGCCCAAGGATAGACAAGAAGTTGAGGAGAGCGCAACTAGCTCTAGATCTTCAAAAGAGGAGGAAGAGCCTCCAACTCAACTTGTTTGTAGGTCCACAAGACATAGACAACCACCTGAAGGTATTCACGAGATGATTGGAAATGTATTTTTTCTTTGAATACTAACATGGATGAACCCAGATCTATAGAATAGGCACTAGGTATGAATGATGTAGAATCCTGGAAGATTGCTATGGATGAAGAAATGGCATCTTTAAAAAAGAATGATACATGGGATCTTGTACCATTTCTTGAAGAATGAAAACCTATTGGTTGCAAATGGGTGTTCAAGAAAAATATTGGTTCAAATGGAGGTATTGAGAAGTACAAAGAAAGGTTGGTTGCGAAGGGTTACTCTCAAGTTGAGGGTGTTGATTATGGTGAGATATTCTCTCTTATTGAAAAAATGACATCCATTAGGTTTTTGCTTTCTATTACTACTACTTACGATTTAGAGGTTGAGAAAATGGATGTGAAAACTGCTATCCTTCATGGTGATTTGGAGGGGGATATTTACATGACACAACCAAAGCACTACGTGGTGAAAAGTAAAAGTAATTTGGTTTGCAAATTGAAGAAATATTTGTATGGCCTAAAGCAGAGTCCTAGGATTTGATACAAGAAATTTGATACATATGTGTTGATTTTTGGATTTGAGCATTCTAAATCATATCATTGGGTTTATTATAAAACTAATGGTGATTGTTTCTTGTTTATTGCATTATATGTTGATGATATGTTATTTATTGGTAGAGGGAAAGGTATGATTTCAAAACTGAAATCTCAACTTGCTGTTAAATTTGAAATGAAAGATCTTGGTGCAACTAAACACATTCTTGGGATGGAAATTAAAAGAGATAGAGCTAACAAAAAGCTATGGCTTGGCCAAAGTAAGTATGTCAACTCAATTTTATAGAGGTTTGATATGTAGGATTGTAGACCATTGTGTGTTCATGTTTCAATTGGAACAAAGCTATCTATGTCAGAATGTCTAGCATATCCATCAAAGATGGAAGACATGGGTAGAGTGTCTTTCCAGAGTGTAGTTGGAAGTTTGATGTATGTTATGGTTTGTACTAGACTAGACATTGCCCAAGCAGTGGGAGTTCTTTCCAGATACATGTCTAATCCAGGTGGTAGAGTTTATCGGGATGTAGTTAAAAGAGTCTTTAGATATTTGTGAGGTAACTTGGATTATTCGTTGTGTTATCATAGTAATATGACTAAAGATTAGATTTCCCTTGATATTAAATTTTATGTGGATCTAGACTGGGTAGGTGATGTTGATAGCAGAAAATTCACCAGTGCTTATGTGTTGATGAAGGGGAAAACTCAACCTTTCAAGAACACACACACATGCTCTAATACCACTGATGAAGGGGGAATACTGTTGCTCACAAAACATAATGCAATATATCTCTATTGCAACAAATAAAAATCATTCCATACACAAAATCATACAATCATGAAGACCAATAAAGAGAAAAATAATTAATTCAAAACTAAATCTTCTTTCATTCTCATAGAAAAAATTACAAAATGTTCTCAATCCATCAAGGATTCAAATCTGCTCAATAGGCTCTTCCTGTAGCTTCCATTTTCTGCCCCAAAACTCTTCATACCTTTCCTTCAAAATCTTTGCACATTTCTCTTAAACTCCAGACTGTCCTCTTCTTCTTTTCATCTCAACTTCTAAAACCCGTCACATTTTGTCTACCCATGCTCCCTAATTTTTTTGAATCTTCTAAAATTGTTTCTAGGTTTTGTGTGCCTCAAATCCATCTTTCCAGATAAATTTGAAATTCTTTATTTTGATCTTGTATGAGAAATTTATGGTTGTTTTACTAAGATTGGGTCTCACAACTACGACCTATATAAGAGTGAATTTGCACCCCATGTGCAAATCCCTTTTTTGCCTTTATCCACCTTAGAAAACCAAGTTCAAAGGCTTAATTCCACCTAAGCCCACTGCTTTCATCCCACTTGAAGCTTTTCTTAAGCTTTAGTGGAGTAATTTCTGTCAGGGACGCCCGCGCAGCATGCAAACGTCCATGTAGTGTGCTTATGTCCCTAGAAAATTCCTACGGCTAAACTTTCAGAGGCGTTACTCTTCTCATTAGAGGTGAAGTTGTAATGCCTCCTTCAGCCGACTGACCAGGATATGGCCATTTTTCTCCATTCCTCCTTCAAATTCATCCCTTCAACATGCATTCTAACTTCTTCACCTCATTCACAAGCTTCCTAACAATTTCAAGCACTCATTGTATCACTCCACAAGCTTACTT